>JAGHPS010000519.1:0-127365 GCA_020976635.1 Castanea crenata
ACATGCATATTTCCATCAGAATCTACAATACTTGCTTTTGCCTTTTACTTCTGCTAGAGGGTAAATGGGTCTGGGCCATTACAAAGAAGGTTCGTCTTTTATCTACAACAATACTTGCTCAATGGGAATCACTAAGGGAATAAAGCTAGTAAACTTAGGTCTTCGATCTGGGAGGTTCTTCTTTTTGTCCAATGCATGCCCAATACCCTGTGTTTCCTTCTTCCTGTCAAGGTTGTGACTGGTTCCTTCGTCTCTTTTCCTTTTGATTGTCACTGCTTTAGCGGTCACTACGTCCTCTACATTCATATACTTCTGGGCCTTGTGAAGTAATTCTACTACCGTTTTCGGAGGCCTTTAGGTGATTGAAAAGAAGAAATCCCCTAATAGTAATCTTGCTTGGAAGATCGTCAGGATGACTTGATCTTCCGTCCACTTGTAGCAATTCTTTATTAAAGCGTGTCACATATTGCTTTAGTGATTCTCCCTCTACTTGGCGTATGTTAAGAATGTCCAGTTAGCTTCTTGTATCGTTGTCCTCCAATGAAATGATGAACAAAACCTTTGCTGAGCTGGTCGAAGTTTGCAATGGTGCCTGAAGGTAGCTTGCCAACCCACGCCCTAGCTACGCCCTTCAGCATTATTGGGAAGGCCCTACACATTATATCGTCTAGGGTCATCTACAAAAGCATCAAAGTTTTGAACGACTCAATGTGATCCAAGGGATCTCTTGAGCAGTCAAAAGATTCCAATTGGGGAAGGTGAAACTTTGGTGGGAGTGGAGGGTTCGACACTTCTAAGGTTAATGGTGAATCCGTCCTTTGAATCATTTCATCTAAGTTCTCTACAACGTCTTTTATTACATTCCTGAGCTCCTCCATCTCCCTCCTCATACTTCAAAGCTTGCTCTCCATTCTGGACAAGTTTTCTTCTGACGCTCTCATCCTCTTATTGGCTTGGCTATCTGATCCTTCCTAATTATGGTTTCCTTCGATCCTCCAATGCTCATCTTCATTCTGATTCTCCATGGCCCTCTATCATTCCTCATTTTGGGATTTAGCGACTCTCCTTAGTTCTTCATTCTTGCAAGTCACTTCCTCCAAGCTAGCTATCATGCTTTGAATTTGCTGGGCAACTTGTTCGACATCCATCTCGTGCTACAAGGTTCTCTTTTATCACTTAGGGAAGATGGCTTGAATGATCACCGTTTCCCATAGACGATGCTAAACTGATGATACGAAAAATCACCAAATTGAGGACCTCATCTCACTGGATGGACGATCTCGTGGTTAGTCGTGTCTCCGGTGAAAAACTTGCAAGAAAGTTAGGAAAAGAAGAGTAATACACCGGTGTGGTGTTTGCCAAAAATACTCTAATGCTTAAGTCAAAAAATGAGAAAGCTATTTAGAGAGAAATTGATTCAGAGTGGTTTTTGGGTTAGTATTTTTGTGTACCTTTGGATTATGTTGTTCCTCCTTTCTTTTATAATTGTTTCCTATCTTAATGGATAATGAATCCCAGCATTTATGAGCAATGGCTAGTATGTCATCAATGGGAGCTCTGAAGTACACAGCTCACTTGTTACCGTTAATCCATTCGTTACATTTCATCATCAATGCGCGCAATCATAACACTTGCTTGGATCATCATTAATGGGAATGACAATCCCATGTTATTTTTTGACTTATCAACAATATCATTAATTTTTTTTAGAGTAATGTTATAGTAACAAACTTTTCTACAATATTTTTACAAACCGTTAAGGTTGAAATTTCTTATTGGTTCGCATCTGGAACTACTACTTACAAACTTTTTTATATAACAATAAGTCAATGACCACTGACTACATCAGCAATTTATAAAAACATTTGTGACTAGCATTTTCATCATGTTAAAGGCTATAAAAATTTAT
Source organism: Castanea crenata (assembly GCA_020976635.1). NCBI lineage: Eukaryota > Viridiplantae > Streptophyta > Magnoliopsida > Fagales > Fagaceae > Castanea > Castanea crenata. The sequence continues at coordinate 1,910 of JAGHPS010000519.1, forward strand.
ATATCTAAAATCTAAAACAAAATATACAAGCCTAGAAGATGTGAGGATAGAACTGCTAAATGTGAAAAAAAAAAGAAAAAAAAAAAAGAAGGAGAATTACTAAATGTGACAAAAGAACTGTCACATATGATATTGGAAAGAACTATCATGTAATGTTAAAACTACATAATGTGAAGATAGAATCGTCAAATATATTAAAAAAAAAAAAAAACCACTAAATATAACAAAAGAACTGACAGGTTGCCTACCGTGAATATCGTACCCTTTATTTTTAGGTACATAAAATTATCCCTAAATTGTTACTCAATTTTCTTTTCGTACTTCTGCATCAATGATTTGCCCAAAAATAGAAAGAAGAAAGGCTGCCTACAAAACTTGTAAAATGAGAGTTTATAGTGGTATTTTGATGACTATGCAAGTTAGAGCAAGAGTCTCCTACATCATCATCTATCTGGTAGACCAGTTCAGCACTTCATTGATTGACAGCTTGGTGGTGGCGATGAGAACAAAGGAAAAGCGTCAGTGAGGTAAGGACGCAAAAGTGGAGGAAGATGGGAAAGTAGGTGTACCAACATGTGTTGGGCCAGCTTAAACCAAGAGGGAGCCCATATCTGTGCCTTGCTCAAAGGGAATGAATCAATCTGGTCGGCATGGGACCTCATTTGTCGTTCATGGTGGTGGCCTGACAGACGGTGCCACGGCATTCATAAAATAAAATAATAAATGTATTGTTGATGGGATTTTTTAAGGGGCATTTCCGACATTTAATTGATGTCTGCATCAAAATTATTATCTTTATCTTAACGTATTTTACTCTATGATTTATAACTGAAAACGTTATTTATAATCACATTTCAAGTTTTAAAAATACGTAAATCATGTTTTCAGTTATAAATCACAATATGTTTTGTAAAACAAACAGTTATCACTAAAACATTAGTGTAGGAGATGAGGGAAAAAAAATGCAATACTTTTTTTTTTCTTTTAAGATAACATTTGGAGGGTTAGCTTCTTATTGAACTTGGAGGGTTAGCTTAGGGGCCAATCATCAAGGGAAGTTAATTTGTGCTTTACATTTTGCAGTAATTAGATGCCATAATTCTAATTATTAGACCCGAAAAGTTATCTAAAGGTTATGGATACATACACGATATATCATGGCAATTATGTCATTATGGTTAAATTGGCTTTAGCTTCTGAAACATCACACTTTTTTACACCCTCTTTCGAATGAAGTACCACCAGATCAAAGTAATAAACTTTTTTTTTTTGGCAACTTTGTTTTTTTCTCGAACTTAATAATATCAACCTCCCCATATTATAATATATAGTTATCAATTCACTTTATTTTTTGGGGGGGAGGGGAATCAATTTGATCATAGATCACTTATCAAAAAAAAGAAGAAAAAAATTGATTACAGATCTAAGGTACTGAACACCTCAGACCCAGTTGAACAAGAATAATAGATTCGTCCAAGTGGTTCATGAATCATGATTTCACGAAATGAGAGAACCAGTTCCTGACAAATTAACGCATTTTAGAACCATATCTCCTAACCCTACATATGTTCCTTTAGCTTCCTTTTTAAAAATTAAAAAAATAAAAAGGAAAAACAAAATAAAAATCTAAAAAAAAAAAAATTTACAACTTCTCCATCGTATAATATTCCGTCGGACTGAAACGATTAGCTTTGAATTTTTTTTTTTCCTGTTTTTTTTTTGGTTCTACTGTGCCGGCAATGTTTCATGCCGCCACGTGGGATCCGAGAAATCTGACGAATCGAAATAGACATCGGAATACTCGAACAGCCCGTTAAACTCCACGTACGCGTTACTATTGTTATAACCATCCCCAGTTCCCAACTCGAACGAGTCAAAACTCGGGATCTGGTCCCCAAACCCCCAAAACTCGCCGATTCCAGACGAGTCGGACGAGACTCGGATCAACTCAGTCTCCACCACGTTCTTAACCTCCTCGCTCGAAGAAGGTGGAAGGCCAAGCTCGTCGTCGGAAGCCTCTAAAAGGTACCCAAGATCCGGCTGAGACTCGCTGGAATCTGACGTGAGGTCAACCACCGGTACCGGCGAAGAAGATATCTCTTCCTCGAAACTCTTCATGAGCAAGTCAAGCTCTTGAATCGTGGGATTGGGATCCGAGTCGTCGAGAAAATCAAGAAGGTTTTCTCTGAGTCGCTTCACCTCGGGTGAGTCTAACTCGGACGACTCGACCGAGCCATCTCGTACCCGCTTCTTGTTATTGTGGTCTTCAACAAAGGTGGACATTGTGAGAAAGTAGAATTGAAGATTATAAAAAAAAAAAAGAGGATTGTATTGGGTAGACACGAATAATAATAATATGTGAGGAAGTGGTGGTGAGATGTGGTAAAGCAAAGAAGATTGTTATATAGGGGGACAAAGTAGAGAGAGAAAGTTAGAGAGAGAAAGAGAGAGAGATGAAGGCGCGTGGGGATCGAATACTTAGGCCATCACGGACGTCTTGCCTCCTTATTTGTTTTTTTCCACAACTTTTTTTTTTTTTTTTTTCCGTTTTCTGATTTCGTGTCGGGGTTCTAATTTTATTCTTATTAAACTGCTTTGAATTTGGTCTTCAAGTCCGCTTTAGTGGATTTGGGGCCCACATGCTTAGTCAATCACGGCCTAAACTTTTCTTTTATTTTATCTTTTTTTCCTCTTAAATCTTTCTTTTGTCTTTGGCTCTTTCTTTTGGCTCAGCTCGGCTGAGAAGGTTGTCTTTGGGGTAGTGTTTTTTAGAAGGGATTTTGGTAATATATGGCCTTAGAGTATTTATAGTAATAGAGCTAAAAATTTAGCAATATAATTCTATCAAAAATTATTTTATTTATTTTATCTATATACATACTGCAGCAGTGGATCTATTTTAACTTTTAATACAATAAAATAATATAAATATCACAATAAAATAATATATCTACCACAATAAAATAATACATCTCACTACAATAAAAACACCACAATAAAAAGGTAATGTGAACACAAAATAAATAATCAATTTTTTTTTAGCTCTCATGAACAGTGCACATCTATCTATAGATGAACACTGTAGCAATGAGCTAAAAAAATATAGATTTAGCTCCACTGCTGCATGCTTCTTTTTGGTGTTTTGGTGGAGCTAAAATAGTTATATAGCTATTTAGCTCCACTGCTGCAAGTGCTTTTAGGGCACACAATAATTTATCGATTTTGAAAAAAAAATTGAGAATTAAAAAAATTTTGACAGTTTTTTTTATTTTTTATTTTAAAAAAATTAAAATAAATAGATTAATGTATACTCTTAAGGCACAAACACCATTCGAATATAATTTGAGTTTTATAAATGGTCATTACCTTTTTAAATTATCATAGGTAAGAGAAGATTCCTCCAAACACAATTTAGTCCTAATTATCATAAGTCATTCTTTTTTAAAATGAATCATTGTCTATTTCTATGTGCTAAAATACAAATTACAATTATTAATTAATCCAAAGTTCAATTTAGTCCTAATTTTCGTTTCAACCAAATAATTTTCTTTCAATTTTCAATTCAGTATTTTTGCCCCTCCTAATATAATATGTTGTTAAGTTTCATTATAAAACAGAATTGTTTTGCTTGTGATCAAATTTCATAACAATGTTATTTTAGGAGTACTTAATGATAAGGACAAAGCTTAGTTTCAAATTAGTTTGAAGTTATCTTTTTTAAACCTAATATTATGCAATGATTTTAATACTATATGTTAGGACCAAAGATTTTGTCCCTCAGGCCCACTTAGAATAGTGAGCTTGTAGAATTCAGCTGAGGCCCAAATCAATATATTTGTTAGAGAGGGAATCAAACAATAAGGGAGGGCTTAGCTCGAGGATCAAAATAAAGGAAGAAGGTCATGTTTAATAAAATATATAAGTCAATACATTAGCATATGTATGCTTGAGGAGGCCAAAGTTCCTCAAATAAAAGTATTGTTCATGCTATTCTCTCTATGAGCTTTTTACATGCTCTCTCTCTTTTTTCCGACCCCCCACTATTTGATAAACTTCTTCTCCTTATATACTCTCTCTTTCTCCACATCTTGGCCATCCATTACTTTATAACCAACCTCCTCTTACGACACATGTTCCCTTTTCCATTTGAAGAAGGTGGTGGAAGAAGTCTGCTTAGTTGTAACTTGCACTGTTCAAATCACTTCCTTATCAATGCAGCTGACAAAGTTATTGCCTGCCATTTAATGCGGTCAGGAGGCTAGATGCAGGGAATTCAATGTAGAGGCCACAAGCTACCCCAAACTAGAAACTTTCCCCCTTGACCTTTGGTTCCCACTTTGTATGCTTTAGAGTACATCATCTCTACACCTCCCCAAGCAACCCTCCTCCTCGGACCTGTTGCCCGTGGTATTATCACCACACACTACGATTCTTAAACTTCATCCTCAGTCCTTGAGCCCCCACACTATATATATATAAACAAGTTATGTATTTTTTTTTTTTAAAGAGTTTCAATTTATATAAGTAAAACTACAAATTAATGGTCTTTTCAATCACCACATCATAATTGGAGTAATATAGTTCCAAATCAATTTGGAACCAAACTTTTTCCTACCAAAGATTAATTTAAAGTGGAAAAAAGAACTAGGGTTGTCCAAGAAATCTGACAAACCGACCCACTCGAGTGACTCAATTGGAACCAATCCAATTCAATGGCTATGGTGATAGGTAGTGGGTGGGTGGGTGGATTTAGAATTTGATTCCGACAGGTTGAGTATCAGTTTCTCTCCTCCAACACTCGAACGAACCAACTCAATTGAAAACCCAACCAAACACCAGTGAAATTTCAATTAGATTTTGCAAGATCTAGCCAAATTTGGTGAGTTTTCCACTAGATCTACGCAAGGCTCAGCTAATCCATTGATAGATCTTGCTAGATCTGGTGAGACTTCCATTGGATCCGACAAGATCTCATTTGATCTTCACCTTTATTCTGTCAAAATCACGATCACCACCACCTCTCTTAGGTTTTGACCAAAATTGATCCAATCGTGGAACAACTAACTTAATTCGACCTGTTAAAATTATCGATCAGCGATATGCCCTCACCCTCTATTCTGCCACCTGTTATAATAAAGTCGAGTTTGGGTAGAGCCTGAACTTGATTTGAGTTGACCTATAGACAACCCTTAAAAGTATTACATTGAATAAAAGTTAAAGTTATAAAATTGAAATGAATAAATTAAATATTATTTAAATTGAATTTTTGGTAAAATTAGAGGGTTTTTTTTTTTTTGGGTTAATGAAGGTGGATAGACACTGTGGTAGTTGGTGACTTGGGAGTTGTTTGTTTGGTAGGAAAATAAGTAAGGGTATTTTGGTCAAGTTAGGCTCGTACTTTATAGAAATGGATGGATCAGATAAATTAAAATGGGATTCAACAGGGTGGGGGAGATCATTTTTCCATAAAAGGATAAGGTTGACGAAAGTTGTAGGTAATTGATTGCGCATTACTCCAAATATCTTTTATGGGGGGGCTGGTGATGATGATGATGATGATGATGATGGGCACTCACTGTACCTGAAACTGAAAGGATAGATTTATGGTAAGTGGTGTCACATGAACGAATATTATATTGCACATTTAAAACCTTTCTAACGCCTAATTTCTAAATTCTGACGGATATTGTCATATGAAAGCAAATCACCCAACTCATTGTATTTGCTTCAGTTCATTATTTATTTCCCAAATTTAAAACAACTCCTTTCTTTTAGTCTTCCTCAGCTGATAACTTCTTCACAATAAATACCATGAAAAATTATATGTATATATACATATATATATATATATAGCGCACATTTTGTATACATTAATAAATATTATAATAGAATAGCTATTACACAAAAATAACCATCAATTGTTTGGTTGTGTTTTTATAAATAGCTATTTCTTAGTAATAGTTACCCTTTAAAATGAAGAATTTTTATTCTTTCTCAATATGGTTTTAATTGTTATTCTCTAATCTACATAATTAACTATTAAAACAAAAATGGGATAAGAGAATAATAAGAAGGTGGCAGAACGTATTTGTGAGACAGTGGGGGAGGTTCAAAAGTCTACGGGAGAGGTGAATGAGGATGGTGGTAACTTCATTCGAGTTCGTGTCACTCTGGATGTCAAGCTTCCATTATGTCGTGGGAGGGTAGTCACACTTGAAAGTGGGGAAAAAAGATGGGTTGCATTCAAGTATGAACGTTTGCTGAATCTGTGCTACTGGTGCGGCAGATTAAATCATGATGACAATAGTTGCGAACGTTGGATCCAGAGCAAGGGTATGTTACCGGTGTCAGAGCAACAATTTGGACCTTCTCTCAGGGCCTCACCTTATCAGGCAGTAGGGAAAGGAGTAGTCTATGTGCCTGGGTATTATGAACGAGACTCTGCTCGCTCAACAGGGAGTGGTATGGCGGAGACTAGGAACGAAGGGAGGAAGACAGCAAGCTTGGCGAAGGGCAACAGTGCTGACGTGGTGCACATGGACGTTACTTTAGTTACAAATTCTGAAGTTATTCACTCATCATTTCTACCCTCAATCACTCGGCTGGATACAGTTTCAATGCCCACAATTATTGAGGAGTTAGTGTTGCCAAAATCCACGCCAATCATCAATGAGTTCAACTCAATTACTACACCTTCTATTTCGGTGGAGGAAATAAAGGAGGAGACGTTTTTGGCAAAAATAAAGGAGAATAATGAGGCATTATTGGCACGGACAATTAAACCCAATATGGCATCTACCAACCAGCTAGCACAGAAACGTAGGATTAATGCAATCAATAGTCCTGATAAGGGAAAAATCTCCTTGCCAACTAATGGGGTAACGGAGTCAACAAGAGTTAATGATGCTGAGGTGGCAGGGATGCAGAAGCCAACGCCGCACCAGGAGCAAAGGAAGGCAGGGTAGAATGAAGATACGACCAAAAAAGTTTGGGAAGAGAAGCAAGTACGGAAGCAAGCAACTTGGAAAAGGGTTGGCAGCAAGCTATGCACTGAGGCAGAATCTTCCATACCCGTGGGAGGACAATCAAAAAAGAGATTCATTGATGGTACAGAGATCCCTAATGGTTTACCCAACAAAAAATGTGGCATTGCTATTGGAGATGAAGTTGCAAAATCTGAAGTGGTAGAGGTTGAGCATCAGCCTTGCCAGTCACAATGAGTCTTTTAGTGTGGAATTGTCGCGGGCTTAGGAACCCACGAAGAATTCGAGAGCTTGGAGATTACATCCGGGCAAAAGATCCTTTCTGTTATGTTCTTGGCCGAAACATGGATAGAGGATGCTAAGCTCGATATTGCACTACGGAATTTTGATTTCAATAATAGATGGTCAATACCAAGTGAGACTCAAGGGGGCGGTTTGGTGCTTTCGTGGAAGGATTCAATAAATTTAACTGTAGTTGACTCCTCCAAATACTTCATTGATGCCTTTATCGATAGACATACAGAACAAGCTTGGCTTTTCACTGGCTTTTATGGAGAACTAGTAGCATGGAGACGGCATGAGGCGTGGTCAAAGCTCACTGCTTTGAATACATACCCTACTATCCCATGGCTTTATGCGAGTGACTTTAATGAGATTACTAGGCAAGATGAGAAAATTGGAGGAGCACAAAGGAATCATAATCAGATGCAATTGTTTAGAAATACCATTGATGAGTGTGGTTCATGGACCTAGGGTTCATCGCTCCAAGATTTACATGGAGCAAGCATTTTACAAATGGCTAATCTATTTGGGAGCGGCTTGATCGAGGTTTAGCCACAAACTCATGGTTCTTGAGATTTCCAGGAACTCGAATCCATTACCTTCCTTGTTTGTCATCTGATCACTATCCATTACTAATAAATCCATCAAGTATTGATCTGCCTTTTCAAAAAAAAAAAAAAAATTCATTTTGAAGAAATGTAGCTCTCTGATAGCAAGTGTGGGGAAGTTGTGGAGGCAGCATGGTATTCATGTGTTGATAATGATTTGGATAGAGCTGTGATCAACAAGGTGAAGCAATGTGAGAAAGATTTGACGTGGTGGAACCATAACATTTTTGGCAATGTCAAAAGGGAGCTAAATAAAAAGAAAAAACAATTAAGGGAGGAAGAAGAATTGGCTATTATAAGTGGAGATAATACTCGGGTAAGGACCTTGAAGGGGGAGATAAACACTTTGTTGGACTGAGAAACAAGAATGTGGAAGCAAAGGGCTCAGATTCAATGGTTGAGTACAGGGGATGGCAACACCAAGTATTTTCACACACGGGCATCTCGTCGTTTCAGGAAAAATAGCTTGCTTGGTATATATCATTCGACCAATGTTTGGATGGAGGATGTGGAGGACATTGCAACCATTATTATAGCAAGTATGAACAACCAATTAAATGAACAATTTAGTGCCTTTGAAGTTGCTGATGCCTTGAAACAAATGGGACCCTTGAAAGCTCCCGGGCCTGATGGAATGCCTCCTTTGTTCTTTCAGCACTATTGGCCAGTGGTGGAAGGTGATATAACACAATCTGTGCTAGCTTGGCTGAACTCAGGTACTTTACCTCATCCTTTAAACCACACCCACATCACACTTATTCCCATGAAAAAAAGCCCAAAATACATGACAGATTATCGCCCCATTAGCCTGTGTAATGTCCTTTACAAATTATTTTCCAAAGTCTTAGCCAACAGATTAAAAAAATTGCTCCCTTCAATAATCACTAAACACCAATCTGCCTTTGTCAAAGACCATCTTATAACAAATAATATTTTGATTGCTTTTGAAACATTACATTGTATGAAAAATTATAAAGCTGGATCCTCTGGTTACATGACCTTGAAACTAGACATGAGCAAAGCTTATGATCGAGTTGAATGGAATTTTTTGGAGAAATTGATGATGAGGATGGGCTTTAATGAGAGATGGGTGGGTCTAATTATGACTTGTATAAAAATTGTGACTTACTTAGTGTTAGTCAATGGTGAACCTAAAGGGCTTATTACTCCGTCAAGAGGTATTAGACAAGGGGACCCCCTCTCTCATTTCCTATTCCTTCTTTGCACGGAGGGGTTACTGGCCTTATTAAACAAGCTGCAAATAATGGTGATATTACTGGCTTCGCACTCTGTAGACAAGGACCTAAACTCACTCACCTATTTTTTGCAGATGATAGTCTTTTGTTTTGTAAAGCAACCCCTGGGGAGTGTGACAAGGTTATGGATATCCTTTCCAAATATGAGAGTGTGTCTAGTCAGAAAGTGAATAGGGAAAAGACTGCACTCTTTTTTAGTGGTTCAATTAATGAAGGATCAAGGCAAAATATTAAAAACATTTTGGGGGTCCAAAAGGAGCATAATTATGAGAAGTATTTGGGTCTCCCTTCTTTGATTGGGAGATGTAAAAAGGCTAGCTTCAATTACATAAAAGAAAGGGTGTGGAGGAAGTTGCAAGGGTGGGAAGGAAAACTCTTATCACAAGCGGGAAGGGAGGTTTTGATAAAGTCGGTAATTCAAGCAATACCTACCTATGCAATAGGGTGCTTCAAACTACCCATTGGGTTGTGTAATGAGATCAAAGTTTTGATAAGAAGGTTTTGGTGGGGGCAATGTGGAGACTCACGAAAAGTACATTGGCTCAAGTGGGATGATATGACAAAATCCAAGATGGTTGGGGGATTGGGCTTTTGTGATTTAGCCCTTTACGATGACTCACTTTTGGCTAAGCAAGCATGGAGATTATTACATGAGAAAAATTCACTCTTTTACAAAGTTTTCAAGGCCAAATTCTTTCCAAATTGCTCTCTCATGGAAGCTAAGGAATCAAGTGGAGGATCATATACGTGGAAGAGTATTCTCTAAGGTAGGGATGTGATTGAGAAAGGTGATGGTTGCTCGGTTAAGATTTGGCAGCACCAGTGGCTGCCAATCAAACATCCAACCCGAATTTCCTCACCCCTTGAGTCTATGGAAAATGCAACAGTGGACTTGTTGATAGATGCTGATACACGGTCTTGGAATTCAAGTGTCATTGATGGTTTATTGGCCCCAAATGAAGTTGCCTTGGTAAAAAGAATTCCTTTGGCTCGGGTGGCTTGTGCAGATGAGATGTACTAGCCATTCACTCAGCATGGGAACTAGACCTGCAAATCTGGGTATCGTTTTCTCAAGGAATTACATGATGGTCCCCCTCCAAATGATGTACAATCCGATACAAGCTTCTGGAAAAAGGTTTGGATGTTGAAGGTTCCAAATCGAAATAAAGAATGTTGTATGAAGGGCTTGCAAAGATTCCATTCCAACCAAAGTTAATTTGAGACGACGCTCCATCCCCATTCCCACGCTGTGTGATCGGTGCTCGGTTAAGGAAGAAATGGGTCTACATGCATTATGGTCGTGTACAGAATTGGATCAGGGTTGGCCGAGGTTGACAGCTTAGGGTCAGCGAAACAGGACTGGTTTTGTAGATTTTCGTGAATTGCTCTCATGGATCCTTGACAACCATGGTTAGCCTGAAATCTTTGCGATGACTGCTTGGACAATATGGCACCAACGCAATCAGATTCGACACAATTCGCCAAGCTGCAGAACAAATTAGATAGCACAAGTGGCATTGGAAAAACTAAATGAGTTTATTTCCATTCTTTCACAACCAACGTTTGCTCGTCCATAACCCAAGGCAACATGGAAACCACCACCAAGGGGCATCTTTAAACTGAATTTCGATGGAGCTATGTTTTAGTTAAAGAATAAGAGTGGAGTGGGTGTGGGTATTTGGGACTGCAAAGGGCAGATGATAGCGTCAATATCACAGGTTTGCCACAAGCCTATGATGCTATGGAGATAGAGGCAATAGCAGTACACTGTGCCTTGGTGTTTGGACAAGAGGTTGGAATAAGTGAAGCTGTGTTGGAGGGTGATTGCCAAGCTGTCATGCAAGCCTTAAAGAATGAAAGGCGTAACTTAGCATCAATGAGGCCCCTCATCCTTGATGCTCTTAGCCAGTCAGGCTCATATACTAAATTACTTTACTCTCATACTAAGAGAGAAGGTAATAAACTTGCCTATAGTTTAGCCTGGCATGCTATTAATGTCGATGACTATATAGTGTGGATGAAGGATGTTCTAGCACCTTTAATTTCCTTGTACTAAGTTGATTTAGCCAAGCTTTGATTAAGACAATAAAATTTCAGGCTTCCTTCTCAAAAAAAAAGAAAAAAAAATTCAACAAATGAGTCTGAATTTGGTAAGGATGTCTCCATATTTTACACCATCCATTAAAAGATTGCTACATCAACATTTTACTTAAAATTCAATACATTCTACCACACCTAGTAACATCTCAATAAACTTCTAATTTAGTTGGATTTATATATGGGTATTTGAATTGATTGGATATAGTTATGCTTATTTTTAAATATGTGATAAGATGATATGATATATTAGTATTGAAAGAGTAAAATATGAGTGTTACATATCTTTACATAATTTAATCTCTTTACTAAATTAATATAAAATTTCAGTTGTTATAAACAAAATAATTTTCACCTTTTTACTATTAATGCTAGAACTAAATGAGAAAATCAAGAATCTTATAAAACCCCTTTATCTACATTTTTTTTTTCAAAAACAAAAAACTATAAATCCTTTGTTTTAAACTGAATGTTTCCCTTTTTGCTATAGCGACATCGTGTCATACTTTTTTTTTTTTATAAAAAATTAGTAAATAAAATTTAAAATAAAAAATCAAATACATAACAACTATGAAGCATAAAGAAAAATACTTGTAAACACACGAAGAGGCGATAAGATTTGATGGTCAAGAATGATTAAAATGTGATAAATTTGGATATTTTTTTTTAATAATTTATAAAGATAGAGAGATTGAAAAATATATTAATCATAGGATAAGAGCATGGTGGATGAAGAGGAAAAGTGCATGAGTTTTGTATGATAATAAAAAAAACCAATTAATTAAAAAAGACAAATTTTATAAGATTGACATACAACTAGTTAAGCTCTATGGTACTTGTGGGGATAAAAGAACCAAGTAGGAGTATTGGGGTGTGGGTCGTGCCCAAGGATGCCAAGGAGCCCAAGGATGATCAAATAGTAAGATAAGCATGTGGGTTAATGGGCCAAGGACAAGGACAAGGACAAATAACTATGAACAAGTGGTATCTCTCGAGAAGCCAAACTTCCTCGGGAGGTGTTGTAGAGGGTCGAAACCCGGCCACCTAGAGAATATTGTGCAAGAGGCAACCATACTTTTGAGGATGAGCTTTGGAGAAAATAGTCAATTGTGAATTAAAAAATATTTAAGAAGAAGACTACTATCATCACATTAAATATTCTACACCTAACCAGCTGGCCGCATTTATATGAAAATGACACCTGAATAGTAATATCTAGCCTTACAGTTACACACAAAGTTTCCAAGATGTCTCTGATGGAACAAGCATCCAAGAGATCACTTATACAATCTACAGGTGGAAGGTTGGGATTGAAAAAGAGTAGGACTATATAAAGAAAAGGCCCCCATGAGAAACAAGGCAGGTAATCACTGGAAAAACAAACAAAACTGAGAGAGAATACCTTGTACTTAGAAAAAAACTTGAGTATATACAAGAACCACTTATCCTCGGACTTGACTAAGGAGTGCCATTACCATATTGTATTTTTCTTATTGGTTTAATCTCCTTCAATTGAGGCCCATATTTGATTTGATGAAACGTTCTTTCTTGTAAGATCTACTCTTTAACAAATATATTGTGTTGGGCTTGCTGGGCTTTCCTTAACTGTTCACAAGTGGAGGGTCCTTACAGTATTGAATGTTAGGCTATTAAAAAACAACACATTTATAAAATGAGTGTAGTTGAAATAATAATGTTAAGACTTTTTAAGTGAAAATACAAAAAAAAATATTATCAAAAATGGCAAAATCCTCTTAAAGATCGGTGTAGCCCAAATCTCTATTGATGAAAAGATGTGGAAAATTAGGTTGAAATGATTTGGTCATGTTCAATGATAGCAATTAATGTACCAATAATAAAAAAAGTGAGTTGATTGAAGTTAAGAAAACAAAAGTTGATAGGGAAAAACTAAATATAACATTAGTAGAAATAATTAAAAATACCTTGTTAATCAAAGAAATAACATAAAATATATAAAATATTGATTTTAGATGAAATATAATGAAAAAAAAAATTACATGTGGCCAACATTAGGGATTCATAATTGATTCCATGATATTAAAGACTAAGGGCTAGTTTAGATAAAGGAAAAAAAGAGGAAAAATAGAATACAATTAACTAAAAATAAGTTAATTTTAAATTAATTCTATTCAACTTTACTTTATCTAGTCTATTTTCACAATTCTCATATGTGGCGTTTGGTACGGGGTAATGTTTTAGGATTCCTAGGAATGTTTAAAGATTCCCATGTTTGGTTGCAAATCACGCTAAGGAATCAGATGCTAGGGGAATGTGGATTCCCCTCTCAGTGGGAATGTGGATTCCCTTTAAAACAGGTGGGAATCTAGATTCTCAAGCTTAAAGGAAACTGTATTTTTTATAGATTGATAATTTTAACCATTTTTCATTATCATTTAATCAATTAAGATAAAATATAAAACAAATTATTATGGATTAAACTATTTTAAAATTATTATTAAGAATAAAATCATTTGAGAATTTAAATAGTTATTTTTGTATTATACCTGTCATTTTGAAATGTTAGACTATAATTTTAATGAATTTTTCATAATTAATTATTTATATTTGGTTTTTCATTATTTATTTAGAGGAATATTTTTTTTTAAGGACTTGGTAGTTTACATTCAAATCTAAGGATAGAATAGGAAAAATATATAATTCATTTAAGATTCATGAGAATAAACCAAACATTATCATCTCACATTCCTAGGAATCTTAAGATATTCCCAATAAAACCAAACATAGGAATAACTATGTTCTTAAGAATGTGATTCCTAGAAATCACATTCCTAAGAATTTAGATGTCAAGAGTAATGTAGATTTTCACGTACCAAACGCCACATATATAAAGTTTTGTATTGGTCGGTGTTGTCGCACTCGACTGTTTTACCTTTCTGAAATTGAAGGTACAACGCGAAGGCTCTAGCTCTGAACAAATGGACAAGTTACCTATATTTTGGATATTTTGGTTGGAAGATGAAACGGTGAGGAAATGAAGAAAGACAAAAATCAATTGTGCTTACCTGATCCGTACCAAGGGAAAAAAATAGTGCATAGTGGAACTGTTTTTTTTTATTTTTTATGGGAGCATAGAGGAACTGTTACCTCTAACAAGAAAGCAAATTAAAATCTAAGCAAATTTTTTCATACATCCCTATCTTATCTGATGTCATTTCTCCACATTTTATCTATGGGAATTGTGGATCAACAGAACATACCAAAAGACATAGGCAGGTAAGAATTTTTAGGTTGGGTATTCTTTCTTATGCGTGAAGATTGGATGGGACTAGAATATCTCCTATGCGTGTATAATTTATGAAAAGTGCAAAAAGGTATATCAATTATGCGGTTCTCTTATATGCACACGACAGCATAGTATTTTAAAAGTTAATACGTTAATATATAATATATAAAAGAATATCATGTGCAAGGGCAGGGTTTAGATCATTAGCCTAAAAGAAAAAAGGAATAAAATTCAAAAAGCCCAATACAGAGAAGGAACTAAAAATTAGACTTCAATGAATAGGATAACTCTCACAATGGATTAAAAACGATAAGAAAACAAAGAAAAAGAAGTTTTATGCAAAAAAATTCTTCCTTGGCAAAGTCTGAGAAGAATAATTTTTAAATTTTTTTTTTTTACACTTGAGTACAATTACTGTTCTCAGTGTTACAGTGTTTTTTTTTCTACAAATTTTCAGATGCCCCTGTATAATGGTGTCTTTCTTTCTTATATTCCCTTCTTTTGCTTCATCTCCACATTCCACATGTAAGTCAAGTTGCTTGCTTTGATTCTTGTCCTATTAGCACATTTTTAAAGTTTTTGGGAGTAGCTGTAAGGCTGAATATCTCTATTCAGGTATCACTTCTACATTAATGCGGCTAGAGAGTTAGCTGCAGAACCTTTAATACGGAAGTAGTAGCTTTCTCTTAAATATTTCTTAGCTTCCCTTTATCTTATTCTCTCCTGATGTTTATCCTTACTAATGGAATTGTCCAGAGTATTGCCTTGACAGCAGATCAAACCTTTTGACATCTGCTTTGCCAAACCAATGAGGCATTTCTCCTCAAACTACCTTCCCAAACCCTCATGGCCAAAACCTTCTTTAATTCACTGATTTGTACTTCTTCACTAAAGCCTACTTGTTCTCAGATTAGTAAATGTTTTCAGACAAAATTCACGGCCCAATATACATTCCTAGTCCTTCTATCCCTATATCATGTGATCAAGAATTTTTTAGTTTAACGAGCATTTTTCATGTTTTTTTTAATGAAGATTTTTGGGATTTGAATATCTCATTGTTGTTGTTACTATTAAATTTATTGAGGGAACTGCATTATGTCAAATATTTCCCTCTTTTTTGTCTTTTTTTTTTTTTTTTTTTTTCTGTTTTAGACTTCTTCCTTTTTAAGAGACTTTGATTAGTCTGTAAGGTAAATAAAATGAGTGTATAATCTATAATTGGTAAAGTATAAAGTAATATATTAAATAAAATTTTATTTTTTGCTAAATATATTTTCCTTTTTATAGTAGGAAACAAGTTAATGGACAATGACATCAATGCTTGCAGTTAACATCTTAAAACAAATAATACATCTCTATCCTTGGTGATTCATTACTTATATTTTTGGTTTACTTAACCTTTTTTTTTTTTTGTACCTGGAATATTGTTGAAAGTTAAAAAACTTATTCAACTTAATTTTTATGTCATTTTTTAAAGTCAAAACAAATAAATTTAAGTTACAATGTTACAATGTAATTAATTTATTCTAAATTTTAGTTAATTTTTTTTTACAGTGTTTGAGTAGAAATGTTTAAGTTATTTTTTCCCTTGATGATTTAGTAATGCTTAGTTCTTTATAACAGGTATGCTTAGGAGCGCACGCAAGTTGAGTTCAATCATATCCTCTCCATAATAGCACATGATCAGATTGTATTAAGTCTTAGAACCCATTAGATATTCTAAAAATATGTCATTTTAACACATCAAAAAGATCACTTTATTATTTTAACACATCATTTTACAATATACCTTACATCATTCCAATTCTATACATTAAAATAATATATATAACACATTAAAATAATATTTTCTTAAAATCCATCTCAATACAAAACAGTAGCCACCTAGCAGGCAACAACCACTGCTCACCGTTGTTGGTGACGACAGAGGGTGAGGATAAGGCTAATCAAGTGGCAACACATGGAGAGGAGAGTACGGTGATTTCTAGGTTTTGTTTGTGTGATCTACAACCTGATGAGGTGGCAGCAAGGTGGAGGAGAGGCCAGTGGTTTGGTGGCAAGATTAGTAGCGTATTCTAGAGAGAGGAAGAGAGGCTAGAGTGAGAGTGAGTGATGAAGGGAGGAGAGGCGGCTGGGTTAGAAAGGAAGAGAGGAGATGTTATGATAAAGAAAAGCAATGGGGAAGAGAGAGAAATTAAGGTCAGAAAGGAGAGAGAGTATAATAAAAAAAAATTGCAATTTGTGAACAATACAATCACAAAATTGAGAATGTACTATTCACTCATGCCAAAATTTGTAGAATTTGAAATACCTGATGAGGGAGCTTTTTTGGTATTTGGTATGTCTAAATGTCAAATATTTGACATTTGTCACACTTGATGGGAATGCTCTTAGAAATCCACACTTGCTGTCAATTGGTGGAGTATGCAGTGTTCTTGGACAAGCCATTCAAAAAAAAAAAAAAAATTTGGGCTGTAGAAAAAGAAAAAGAAAAAGGAAAACTACGGTATGGGCCTATCCACCCCATGCCATGTGACAATAATGAGTAATATCATGTGTACCACATGGGTTTTGCAGGAGCCATCATTTGAACTGGTCTTCTTTAAGTGCCAAGACAAAAACTCCTACCATTAAGCCACACCTTGTGTGGAGACAAGCCATTTAATTAGCTAGTTGATTTGGTTAAACTTGTTTTTACCTCATTGATATGTTGGGAAAACACATGGAAAATACAGTTTTGTATCTCAAACAAAAACACACAGCGAAAATAAACAGATCTACTTCATTTATATAAAATAACATGCAACATCTAAATTTTAGAAACAAAGAACAAGAAGGCGTATCTTGATGCAGTAAAGTTCAAAACTTGGGAAGATTTTCAATTTTCACTCCAACTCCATAATGTGCCTAAGATGTGTAGTCTCTCAATCAGTTCTTAACGTACTTGTTCAGGAGAATAACCAAGTATCTTGAGAAAAACTTAATGTTTCTCTTTTAATCATACGTATATATTTCTGCACTTGATAGTTATTTTATTTAATAACTCTTATTAAATAAATAACTGATTATTTAATTGAGTTAGCCTTTTGGGCTAGCCTAATTGGGTTTTAGTATGTGGTTTGGAGTGGGACTAAAAGGGACAAATAAAGCTCTAACTTCAATGGGCTTTGGACTTATCTGTCAACTCTTGACTAGTCCAAAGTTACCATTAATTATATTTAATACCACTATATAAATATAATTACATTCTAGGTCTTATTAATAAATTATATCTCAAGATTTTATTATCTAAACATTTAATCCCTTTATGAAAATATTAGTAGTAATACAAAGTCATAATGTGTAACTGTCACTTTGAAAATTATTACCTCTTGATGCTTGACTATTTGGTTTAATCCTTTAAGTTATTCATATATATTTTATGAAATCTAATTTTATAAAATATAAATTTTAGTAACTCTTTACTAAAGTGGTTAGACCTAACATTCTGAATTACCAAACCCGTTAAATTTATATCAAAGTAATATTTTATATCTCTATAAAGAGACTATGAATTCCATCTTGAAAATATGTGTCATTTCAACATTACGTGTGGTTGCCCAACATACTAAGGTTTTGACCATTTCTTTAGATTTCACTCTTAATATATTAAAGTAATCTACATTTTATGATCAGGTTCACTATTCCCTTAAGATCGAGAGTTTATATAAATGAAAGTCGTGAGATTTATTATTCATTTGACAGTTATTAATAGAATAATAAATCTCACAGCGGTCCAGTTCAATATGTCTTATACACTTTAAACATATTAACATATTAACTAGAAGTCTTTACTTCCATGATCAAGACAAATTGTCTTAATCGACATGTTATAGTCTCTGTAGATGAAATGTAAAGTTTCATCACTGACTATGAACTAAAATTTTGAGTTTACAAAGAACTTGTGATTTATATCACTTACTATGCATTTCAAGGTTTATATGATAATGTCCAAATATTCATGTTACCATTATTTTAGATAATAATAAAACAATTTTATTGCATATAGCATAATGTCATACATAGCATACAATAGGATTTTAAGACACTAATCCTAACATGATAATGGTATATGGGGCAAAGATTTCACTAGATTTGATGGAGATCTCATTAGATAGATGAAAATCTCATTGCCATTGAACATGATATTATTGAGCCTGGACCTTTTGCATCTTTAATTAATCCACTGCTTGGATTGATCAACTTCTAGTTCAAATGGACTCGGATTGAACGGGTTTGTGATTATGGGGTTTGGTTCATGTTGTTTTTTTAATCTTATTAGGCAACTCCTCCTATAAATTTTTATTTATTTAGATTTTAAAATCTAGGCAAAAATGCAAAACAGACCCTCTAACCTTCAGTCTTTTTCATTTCAATCCTCTAACTTTCAGTTTTGTTATTTTAGTCCTTTAATTTTTAATTGTTGTTAATTTGGTACTCCGTTAAACCCTAGTTATGTCTTGCCGTTAATTAAGCCAAAATGATGTTTTTTTTTTAAAAAATAAATTTCGGAATTAAAAGAAAATTAAAAAAAGTGATACTAAAAAATTTTCTTTTATTATATATCTCTCTCTCTCTCCTTGACAGCACGATCGACAACTCTCAAATCGAATTCCGACCAGAGAAACAAAACCCAAAAATCTCTCCATCTCTCTCCAATTTCAATTCCTCCCAAACCCAAAAAAAAAAACCCACAAGCTTTTTGCTTTTTCTGCAAGAATTCAATACCAAAAGCAAAACACAAACTTCGTTCTCCGCCGTCGATTGCGTTCGTCCCCAAAAAAACACTAGGGTTTTTATTGCTGACGTAATAATCACCTCGATTATTTTTCCGTTTCATTTCATCGCCGATTCAGGTTTTGTGTTTTTCTCAAATTCCTATACATTTTCTCAAATTCACTACCTTTCTTCGGCAGAGATATCAGTGGGCCATAGCTCCAAACACACTGAATACGAAGCCGAAGCAGATGCTAATGCACCCACCACCAAATTCGAACTCGACCCACCACTGGTATTCAACCAGGCTACAGAGAACGACGATGAAGATGTTGAAGACTAGCCGACGACGGCGTTTTGTCCTCCTCGGTGGTGTTCAGATCGATTAGATAATTATTAAGTGTTTTGAAACATTAAAGGAGAAGAAGAAGAAAGAGTTTTGTTTGGGAATGAGAGAAATGAAAAAAGTGAGTCCTAGTGTAATTGTTTTCCCAATTTCTCTAAGTTAGGGATTTAGGTGTGAGATGATTCCTCAGTTTTGACTGAGTAAATGGTTTTTTATTTATTTTTAATATCAATATATATTTTTTAAATTTTCTTTTAATTTAGATTTTTTTAAAAGCCAAAATAACGTCGTTTTGGCTCAATTAACGGCAGGACATAACTGGGGTTTAATAGAGTATCAAATTGACAATAATTGAAAGTTATAGGACTGAAATGACAAAACTAAAAGTTAGAAGATTGAAATGAAAAAGACTAAAAATTAGAGGGTTAATTTTACATTTTTGCCTAAAATTTATAAATTCCATTTGGCCGTTGTAGCACTTTATTACCCAACTCACATTGTACAACATCTTTATTCAATTATTCTTCTCGCAAGTATGTAGAGCACTTGATAATCAAGGGTCCGTTTGGTGATGTTGTTCTAATAACGTTGTTTATATTTTTTAAAAATATATGTAAGTAAAAATATATATAAAATATATGTAATATTATTTAAACACTAAAAATTATTGTTTAATCTCACCAAGCAAACTGCCATCAAGAGATTCAAACCACTTGATGCTTTTTTTTGTTCTTTTTTTTTTTTTTTTTTTTGGAGTTGAGAAATAGACTACTTGACACTTTTCTCTCAATCGCCCACGTTTTTTTATATATTTAATACCACCTGCTTTGTTGTTCAAACGGTAAAAACTAAAATTTATTTTATATTAAATTTCGTTAATGTGTATTTTAAGGTATACAAAAATTTATTATTTTTGAATTTTTTTTTAAAAATTTAACAGCATTTTTAACTTAAATTTTTTTTTTTTCAAAAATAGATAAATTAACCTTAAAGCACGTATTATCCGGATGCTTTAATATTTAATGCCGGAGTGGGCGACAACCTGATCCAAAGTCCCCTCGTTTGTACCACCGTACGCTTTCAACATTGTCGGAAACCCCTTCAATACGATACCTTTTCTTTTCATTCACATTTATTTATTTTTTATGTGGGTCGGCATAGGATACGATACCTATTCCAGATCCCCTCACATTTCTTTCACACTAGTGGACCCACCAATATAGTGCACCTTTCCTGGTCCCAGAGCCGAATGGAGAGAGAAAGAGAGAGAGAGAGGCCTTAGCTCAGCTGGGTCGAGCAGGATCCAGAAGCAACGATCAAAACATTGCATTGATTACACACCTCCCACTTGACATGTCCCACTCAGTCTAACGTAGCCAAGCCGCTGTTTCCACGGTCTGATTTGGTTGTCGTGTCAGCTCTTAACGTTGCCAGGTCCAACAATTAAATGCCGAATTTGTCAACTTGACCTTCCTTGCACGTTTCCACGTGTCAATCTTTCTAGATTACTACTACTACTATTTTTTCTTCCCTTTAGGCGCCGAAGCTGATTTTTCTTTTTCTTTATTTTATTACCAAAAAAAATTGAGATCTCGAAAGGATGATACGTTTTCCAAAGTGGGGCCACGTGTGTAGTGGTGGATGTTAAAAGCAATCACATGATGCAGGGGATGGTTTGGACACGTTATTGATATCTTGGTTTTCACGAGGAGTATGGTGGGTGTGGACCGTACGTTGCATAATAAATCAACAATATCCGTTTCTAGACTCTTTTTACCATCTTAAAAAAAAACCTACAATTTTATGATAAATTTATTTATTTATAAAATATAATTTTACCTTTTATTATCAAATTAAAATATTAATCAATATTTGAGGTGGGTTATAATTAAATTTTAGATTTTTTATTTAACTATAAAAAATTTTATTAGTTAAATTAATTTTTTTGTTAGATATAAATTTTAACAAATTCATTGTTATATTATATTTTTTTCCTTGTATTCTTCATATTTGAAAATTAAAAAAAAAACTATCTTTAAAAAAGCCTACAATTCTATAATTTTATTTATAAAGTTTCCACCATTCTTACCACCAAATTAAGACACTTATCAATATTTAGTGTATGTTATAATTAAATTCTAAATTTCTTATTTAATTATAAAAAATTTTACCAGTTAAATTAATCTTTTTGTTAGATACAAGTTTTAACGAATCAATCATTAAGTTATATATATATATATATATATATATATATATATATATATATATATATATATTTGTATTCTTTATATTTAGAAAAAAAATTTAAAATAAAAAATTAATAACTATTTCATTAATCAAATGTTTAAATTTTAAAATTTTATAATATAAAATTATGCATAAAAATTTAAATTTTGAATCGAGTTAAAAACATTTAATTGACATAAAGTTTGATATCCATGTTAATCATATAAAAAATATGTAATTCAACAGTTAAATTATTAAAATATGTAATAATATTAATTTTTTTTATTAGAAACTGTAGTTATTTATTACAATTAAGTTTATAGTAAAATTTTATCAAAAAAAATTACGGTTTAAATGATTAAATCCCTATTCTAACTTAGTTGATGGAGAAATTTTGGTAGTGCAATTTTTGTATCCTAATATTTGTTACAATTCGAACATGACCAATTATTTAGTAGTTAAAAGAAGAAAATTGTGGGTTTGCACGAAAGTAATTGTGACCGTCAAAGTGAAAAGAATCGAAGGATTTGAGCCTGAAATCTAGCATCCGATGCAAATTAGTTATGGAGTAGATTTAATCTAACGGTTGAGAGAATGAAATCAAAGATGTGTAGTGGAGATGAGTTTGATACTTTTGACTACATGTTAAAGTTATGTCCAAAATGGAATAATTAAAAGTTCAGTAGACATGTGGGAGCAGCTAGGGCCGTACCTAGGTATGAGATCCAATGAGCGATTCCCGAGAAGTACCGTTTGTGATAGTTTAAGAGGCCAAAATGACTGATTGGTGGGAACGTGTCACGGGCTAGGATAGTAGGATTGCTTTTCCTCCTCAATCTGTTAACAAATCTTAATTCTCAACCACACCTTTGCCCAGGTCAAGACTCAGATATTCAGAGCTTTTATTTTATTTTTCCTTCTTTATGCTTTATTATTTTGTTTGCTGTACTGTCAGCTTTGATATTTCCGTCCAAACACTGGTCAGCGCTTTACATGCCACGAGAGAGACCACGTTTTTTGAATAAATCTACGGTTTTAAGGGAAAGTGACTAATAAAACTTTTGTTTTTTTTTTGCCTTTGGGGGTCAGACACTGGCAACTTAAAATTTTGCAATAAAAAAAGAGTAAAGAAAATGTGGCATCTAAAAACTCCACCAATTGATTAAAATTTGATAATTGTTAATTCCTATTAAGTTTAATATGAATTTTTTTAAAGGGTTTTACGGGTTTGATGTTCTTACCTCCACTCAATAGAGTCCCGCCCTGTGCCATTATATTGGCTTTCAAATAGAAAGCATGAACCACGTTATATGGATATTTCTATAATGATGAATAATGGAAATTATTGTTTTGCAATAAAAAAAAAATGGTGTTGTATCATGTATGGTCGGTGACATAACACTAGGAATGACAATTTGTATTTTCATGTTGGGTTCGTGTTGTGTTAACTCATGAATATCTAACTATATAAGTAAATACTAACTCGACATGTTTATTAAAGAGATTAAGATTCCTCAATCTTAACACAACCTATTTATTAAATATATCAGTCGTGTCGATCTGTTTATCAAAATAAAAAAATTATGAAAATAAATAAATATTTTTAATATAAAATTTAGAATTTACGAGTAACTGTATCACAAATAATTATTTAAAACTAAAACATATTTCAATATCACAAATAATCAATCACAATATGTCAAAAAAATAAATCATAACAACTAATAATTTTATATACCTAAGGTTTGAATGGTATATTGGTAATATGTTATTTAATTAAACGGGTCAAATGGGTTCCATGAGTTGAATACTAACCCAACGGGTCAATTGTTATTTAATTTTGATTGAATTTTCTCTAAATTTTGACTATTAATATATATTAGTTTTTTCTACTTCACGTAAATATTATGAAAATTATTGATTTTGTTTGATGTTGAAATCCTTATCATCCAATAGTCACATGAAAAACTTTAATATAATATTTTATTTTCGGGTCTTTTTTTTTTTTTTTTTTTGAAAAGCTAAACCACAATTTTGGCCCTTAAAAAGTTTTGGGTTATATTTAATTTTAGCATTTATGTTTCAAAAAGTTTATTTTAACCATTTATATTTAATTTCTTTTTCATATTAACCATGTTGTCCAATGGTATTAGGAGTCTAACTATTCATAATATTTTTCTTTCTTCCTAAAGCAATGAAAGTCTTGTATTTCATAACATTTTAAAGTTAGTGTGTGTGTATATATATATATTTTATGAAATAATTAAACATGAAAGAAACTTAACAATTAAATTACTAATGAAAATGAACAACAGAACCAATATGAAAATGAAATCAAATATGATGAGCCAATATAAAATTTTTGAAACATAAATAGATAAAATGAAAAAAAAAAATCTCAAACTTTAATTCCCAAAGTATATTTTAGTTTTTATTTTTCTATTTTTTTAAATTCAAAAGGAAAGTATATTGTTATCTTAGTATATATAAGTACCTTTCTTTTTAGCTAAGAATATAAGAGTACCGATTAAATACCTAGGTGCTATAATACATAATAAGCAGTGTTAGAAAACACCACTCAGATCTATGAGATTCAAAAAACAGAAAAGAAAGAGTAGAAAAAATTATCTCATAGATTTAAATGCTTCACCCAAAAACCAAGGCTACGTTCACAAGTTTGTTGTAATTTTATTACGATGGCTACAACAAGAGTTACATGAATTATTATGATATATATATACACAAGGGCACGATTTGCACCTAAAGCCCTTATGAAGGGTCAATGGTCCAAAGAGTCCAAAACATGAATTTGTTAGAGAGTGGGCTTATAGATGAATTTTCAATGAGTTAAGTGAATAGTAGTCCCAGTAAGTTAGTTGTTGTTAGAAAGAATAAAACAAACAGTTTTGAGCAAGAAAATTTCTCCTTGGCCAAGTCCAAGGATGGTTTGTTTTTATATATTTCTTTTAAACTTATACAAAATTATAATTCTTGAGTTTACAGTGATTTTTCCTTAGATTTTCTAATCATCCCCACTGTAATGGGGTTTTTCTCATTTATATTCCCCTTCGTTCCTTCATTTCATCCCTCCACGTGTAGATCAAATTGCAGAATTTGATACTTATCCCATCAGCACATTTTTGAAATCTTTGTGGGTATCTGTAAGGCTGAATATTACTGTTCAGATATCACATTCACATTAATGCGGTTAGGGGGTTAGCTGCAGAGCATTCAATGCAGTGGTAGCAGCTTTCTTCTCAGATATTTCCTAACTCTTTTTTATCTTATCCCTATCTGATGTTTATCCTTATCAGCACAATTGCTTGTTGCCTTGTTCTTGATGAAGGGTCGAACCTTTGACCTCTACTTTGTTTAGCCGAGGAGGTACTTCTCTTTAGACAACATTTCCAACTCCTTATGATTAGACTTCTCCTATGGCCCATTAACCTGTATGCCTTCATTAGTATTTACTTGTTCTTAGGCTATCTGATGTTCTCGGGCACGGCCCACGGCCCAATACCTATATCTAGGCCTTCTATCCCTACAATATATATTAGACATATTAGCCCAATGAAATAGGCCCAAGCCCACTCCTGCTTGTACTAGTAGTATAGGGTTTAGTCAACTATATATGCTCATGTTAGGTTCATTGTAACACAAATTTTGTACTACCCTCTTATACAATAAAGATGTAGCCCTTAAGGGATTCCTCTGTGGATGTAGGCCAACAAGGCTGAACCATGTAATCTCGTGTTCTCAGTGTTCCTATTCTATGCTTCCACCTTCGCATCCACTCTAGTATATACAATATGGTATACACATTGCGTTACTAATAATATATTCAACAATATATATATATATATATATATATATATATATATATATACATACATACATACATACATACACACACACACACACACTCATTCTACATCTTCTTATATCACACTTGCGACCATTGCTCCCACTTAGATCCAATTTCACTCTATTTATTAAGAATTAGGAAACTTGACACAAATCTATGGGATGCAAACAACAAAGATCAGAGAATATCAACACGCAAACATAAAAGCACAAATTTACACAATTCACCCAAAATCAAAGACTATATCCCTAGGATTATTGCCAATCTATTACGATGATTACAGCAAGAGTTATATGGATCAATAGTGTATATATACATACATACACACATACACACACACACACACACACACACACACACACACACACACACACACATATATATATCCAATTATTTAGGTTACATATTTGAAAATTACACAAAAGGAGTAAAAGGCGATCGAATTATATTTAAGATGTTTAAATCAGTGTGGCTTATACCGTACCGGTACCGGCCAGTGCACCGGTACCGGTACACTTCTATATTGTACCAGAAAAAATACCGGCCGTACCGGCCATACCGGCCAATTTCAGGCAATACCGACCGGTACCGGTCGGTACAGAAAAAGCTTTTTTTTTTTTTTTTTTAAATTTTATTTTAGTTTTGTAATTTTTAAATTTTCGTAAAGGCATAATGGTAACTTATTTACATTAACTTCTTATTATTATTTGTTTTTTTAGTATGCAATGAATAACTAAGCTTTCTATTTTTTATATTGTGTTTTTTTTTTCTTTTATTTGATACTAAAGTCTAAAACTATGAATAATTTGTTATGAATTGAGGTAATATTTTATAATAAATTTTTATATTTACTATAATATAAGTGAAATATTATATGTTTATAAACATGGTTCTAGAGATTTTGGTGTGTGTGTGTGTATAGTGGTAAACTCGAAATGGTACATCGGTATTGATCGGTATCCGAAATATATCGTACCGGTGGCCAAACCGGTACAACCTCGGGTACGGTATTGACTTTCTTGGTTTAAATATAAAAAATATCCCCGATAAAGATTATATGATCTAACTATTGTATATCCCATAACATGTCGAATAACTAAAAGCAAGGATAACTCCCATAAAAAAGAAGAAAAAAAAAAAAGAAAAAAGAAAGAAAAGAAAAAAAAAGGAAAATAGAAAGAAGAAAAAGAAAGATTGCGTGGTGTCAAAATAAACCATGCAATACTGTTAACTTCCATTCACAACAATTTACTTTCTTTTAGTCATATATATATATATATGTCAGGTAATTCTAGAATATTCTAGTAGTATAATAAATATATACTTTTTTTTCTTGCATAATAGTGAGTTTTACTAAAACCTACAATTTTTTTATTTTTTGAGAAACAAACGCACACACATAAAGGAAAGGAAAATGAGTTCTAATACAAAGGCACACCATAACTCTATGGAATCTACATTTATAGTACTAATGCAATATTCTATAATTTTCCATATGTGGAATAGTCGTCCTTAAATTCTTCTCCATCTTTTTAGTAATTTTATATTTGACTCATATTAAAAGTTTAAAACCCACTATCTTCCTTCAATCCTGAATAATATTATATGCAAAAGTTGGGCTTAACGTTATGCATGATGCAAAGTTGCAGACACAATTTTGCAAATATTTTATGCTCAACTAGGCCGCCTAATGATTTTCATTTTTCATTGTCAATGGCTGGCCTGCAAGCATTCTTTTTCATTGAGGCTGCGACAAAAAATGAAGTTTATTTTCTAATATTTTTCCCCATTAACTACAGTTTCGCTTCATATAGTGGCGTAGGACAGCACCCAACCTTGAAGGCTTGAACCAAAAACAAAAATTGAGGTTTAATTGTACGAAACCATACCAAATTATGAGATATTTGTAGCTTCCATCCTAAATCATGAAGACTTGTAAACTCCACTATAGTTGTCCAAATTTTTTGAAGGAAAATAGTTGTGGCACACACCTATTTTCAGTGCAATCTCTATATGTGTGCAAAGGTGTGTAACAAGTAATGTGTAGTAAACTTCTCTCTTTTATAAATTACATCTCATAACTTGTTTTATCGATGAAATTAATAGTCACATGTAAATTATGTAATCATAAAAATTTAGCACATTAACTGGTTGCAAGGGTAAAAAACAACAATTTCAACCCTTGATGGTCATATGACTTGTGAGATGATTATTAATTTTGATAGTCAATCACATTATGTGATGCAATTGGCAAAATTGATTATAATTGTAAATTTTTATAGTTTAAAGGGTAAAGTATAAGTCTCTATCATGAAATATCCCAATAGTGTTGTTGGGATGGTGGGATCTACCAAAGTTGATCTACTTCCCATCCTTTGGTGATATGTGATCGCTACCGATACAAAACACCCATTTTATTTTATGCCAAGCGTGTTTGTGAAAAACATAAAAGATAGAAGAAAATAGAACGTGATGGAAAAAAAAAAAAAAAGAGGACAGCAAAGGTGAATTGAGAAGTTCACATCAGATTCAACTAACTACTGGTTGGATGGATTCCGGTCCTTCATTTACACTTCATCTTTATTTTATTAAAAGTAATACGTCTATAACGTTTTCACAATAAATCTTAAGTGATAAGTTGTTATATGCTTTAATTTGAACTACCACTAAAATTACTTAGCTACCAATAACATCTTTCCACTTAAAATTTGTTGTGAAAATATGGTAGATATATCATTTCTCCTATTTTATTCACTTTAAAGAGGTCAATGTGAGCTGCTTTATTGGTCATATGATGGACCATTCAATTCAAACGCAAGGGCAGGAGATTTTCTGTCCTTAAAAAAAAAAAAAAAAAAAAAAAATCAATTTAGGATAAATTTTTTAAGAATTTTTAAGATAACTCAACAAATAACAAAATGGAATTATGTTAGGGTTAAGAGGACCACTACTATTGGTCGTCCCATGGACCATTCAATTCGGATGATCCTAATTTTCTAAGGGTAATTGATTTCCTTTCATTTGATTAGAAAACCAATTCATTTTACCCCAAAAATATAATTGACCCTCTTAAGAATTCAATTGATGCAAGTAGGAGGATTGTGTAAAAAATTCGCCTGACCCACTCGCACGCCCAACTTGCTCTGACTCATGGCAAACCACACAGGCTTCTTATGTGAGTTAGTGTGGGTTGGATGGTTCTAATTGTCAAATTAGGGTTTGTTTGGGATCCGCTTATTTTGTTGAAACTAATTTTTTTTTGCTGAAAGTACTGTAAATAAAGTTATAAGTTAGTTGAAATAGTACAATAGGACCCATGAATAGTATCAAAAAGTGTAGTGAGGCCTATAAATAGTAGCAAAAATAAGTTGAATAGTAAAATAAGCTAATTTTTTAATTTGAAGCCAAACAGACACTTAGTGGGTTGCTTTGACTTGCTGGTTGAGATTTTTTAAGCCTGTCAAGAATTGACCCACATGCCTACAATTATAAGTAAGCATATTAAAGACACACACACACACACACACACAAAGACTAGAGGATGCAAAAAGGAAATGGGTAGAAGAGTGTTGAGCATTCTATGGACACATCAAACTAATCCCAAGTGTTCCTTTTGTAATGATTTTGGGGGTAGAGGCTGTTATACATTTAGTAGTCGGATTATGAGTTTGAACGTAATGACTGACTTCTTTCTTAAGACCTTGACCTAATCAAGGAGAGAACGGAGCTGGCCATAACTACACTTGACAACCATCAAAATTCAAAAGCAACTAAGGTGAGGGTGATGTCGGAGGAATCATTACCACAAGGCATAGAGGCGGAGGTCATAAGCGTCTATAGATTTTTGATAGAATGAAAAAGACATATATGGTAGAATCATAACCATAGAATACGACCCTCTTGAAATGCATACATTTGCCTCATACACTATGGGGATGATGAGAAAAAAATATATTTTACATCCTAGAGGGGCTATAATTGGAGATACCATTGTTTCTGGTACAAAATTTCCTATAAAATGCCTTACCTTTGGGTGCAGTTTGAACTATTGATTTACGTAATTGGATATAACCAATTAGGTTTACAATGAAACCTAGAACTACAAGAACGTTCAAACAAGACATTTTAACCTAGGTGACTTTTTCCTAAGGAATTAATTTTCCAATACAAAGAAGCTAATAGACATGAAATTATGCCTAAATTAGGATTGAAAGTGTCTGACCTCGAGAGGCTGGACAGAAGCCTTGGTGTAAAAACTTCTAGAACACTCTCTCTAAATAAAACTTAGATTTTATTGATTAGAGAAAATGAATACAAGAAATTGAGGTATAATACATAGCATCTAATCTTATATATACACTGTCTAAGCAAGCAAAGAAAAGAGAAAAACTAACTTCCCCATTTTGGAGGGAAAAGCAGTTACAAGAAAAATCCTATCATTGTATTACACGTGGAGCTCAATCACTAGCTGCCTTCTAACTTCCTAAACCACGTGGCATTAGCTCTTCAAAGGAATAGATGAACTGTTCACAGTATGGCATTGCTTCAATCAACTCTAATAACTCCTTGCTAGTCCAAATTGACTTTGCCACTACAATTTGATAATTGCTCCTCTCCTTTTTAACTTGAACTTTGCCATGATGCTTTGGATTTTCCTTTTCAATTTCAACACTCCCCCTAAAGAGAAAAACTCTTGCTTCTTGCTTTTGTATAACACACTCAAGATATTCAATACTATGAGCAAAGATATTGATGATGCCTAACCTTTTAACCAAACCCAAAAAATTATCGACCCCAAGTGCCTTAGTGAAAACATCTGCTAGTTGATTCTTGGTTGACACATAGAAGGTCTTAACTGCTGCATCCAGAATTCTATTTCTCATATGACAATCTACCTCAATATGTTTTGATCTTTCATGAAACACTAGATTAGCAGCAATGTGCAAAGCTGCCTGATTATCACAGTACAACAAGATAGGTTTATTATGCAAAACATGTAAGTCCCTTAATAAGTAGTCACTTCACATGTTGTTATTGCCATGGATCTGTACACTGCTTCAGTAGAGGATCTCGAGACTACACTTTGTTTCTTTGACCTCTAGGAAATGAAAGCATTCCCTAAGAACACACAATACCCAATGAGAGACTTTTTGGTGTCATGGCATCCTGCCCAGTCTACATCATAGAATGCTTTCAGGTGTAAATCATAATCCATAGGAAAGAAAACTCCTGTCTCGGTGTGCCCTTGATATACTGAAAAATTCTAGTTGCTACTTTAATATGTGGCACTCTAGGTTGTGCCAAAAATTGGCTAAGCCTATGCACAACATATGTAATGTCTAGCCTACTCAAAGTCAAATACATTAACTTTCCTATAAGCCTCCTGTACTGACCAAAATCTCTTAACAACTCTCCTTCACCTTTGGATGACTTCAACTGTTGTTCCATAGGTGTTTAATAGGTTTACATCCAATCATTCTTGTTTCTTTAAGAACCTCAAGAGCATACTTTCTTTGATTTGAAGTAATCCCTTTCTCATTTCTTGCAATTTCCAGCCCTAAGAAGTATTTGAGAGAACTAAGATCCTTGATCCCAAAATTCTTATCTAACACTGACTTCAGGGATGCAACACAAGCTGGATCATTGCCTGTGATGATCATATCATCAACATACATTAGCAATGCAGTGAATAATGTCCCCGTAGACACTTGATTTTACATCCATAATTTAGTTTTAGAAGATGACTAAAATGACCATTTCAAATACCCAAAAATCATAGTTGCATTACATGCATTAAATCATTCATTGCATATTATAAAAATGATCTTGAGATTCTAACGGTCTTAACAGTATGCCTGATTCCCAAATTGGACCGTTGGATTGAAAGATATTACAAGATTAAATGTTCATAGTCTGCATGCATTGTATGGGGGTGAAACCGATCACGTGTGATTAATTGGAATTAATTTTGATTGGCTAAAAAATTAAAATTCATTAAATAATTATGTGATTGGTTGTTAGTTTTTGTAAAAAATAAGCTTGGTTGCCTAGGGATAAAATGGATATTCAGATAACAAGGGAATTGTTGATCAAGATAAAATGCATCAATTTCAAATATTTAGAGATAAAAATTTGGCCTAATTTGTATCTGATCCAATCTAGCTTATTTTTTAAGCACTAAACCTCTATAAATAGGGAACTAAAATAAGAAATTTGAACCCCCTTTTTTGACTTCTCTCTTCCCTTACGTTAAAGAAGTTTTGGAAGCTTTGCTTTAGGAATTTCTTTTCTATTAAGAGGCTTTACTTAAATCCTTAGATATGCACTCTCTTTGATCTCTAGGATAGTTCTCCGCTAGTGGATTAAGTTCATGCAGGTATAATTCTAACTTTTTTTCTATAACTTGCTTTCATATATGCTTTATTTTCCATGGATGTGATGTTGTTTCTGTAATTTTTAGATAAACTATGTTTATCATATGTTATTACATGTTCTCCTTCGCTTTCCAAGAATTTTCACATGATTAATTGATGAGCATGCCTAGTTTTAGGATTGAATTTTTCCTTAAGATTTGAGATCTGCACTTTTTTCTTTGTGTTTCTCTTAAAACTAAAATTAAATCTGCAATTTTTCTCCATGTTTTTTAAAATTAGAATCAAATCTGCATTTTTTTCTATGTTTTTTTCAAACGAAAACCAGATTTGTATTGGATTTAAAAAATCTGATCAGTATTTTAATTATAAAATATGATCAGTATTTTATTTATAAAATCTGATTTTCATTTTTCCAAATAAAAATCTGGCCTATTTTTTTTTAATAAAAAAAACCAGATCTGCATTTTTCCAAATAAAAATTTGACTCTTGTTTTTTTAAGTAAAAACTAGATCTGTTTTTCTTTCATAAAAAATTAGTGTTTTCAAAGAAATTTTTTTCCTCCACATTTAAAAATCCAAACCAGATCTGAATTTTTATTAAAAATTCATTCTTTTTCTTCTATGAAAACTCAAAATTAAAATTTTGATAAAACATACCCATCAAATCTTTTCACACAAAATAAAATGGTAGATCTAAGGTTCTTAAATAGCATTTTAACCCTAGGTCTAGGATTTGATATGGTAAATGTTGTACATCATTTGACATTTTTTATGGGTATTTAATGGTCATTTAAAGTCTTGAAGGTCAGACTCTATTTGGGTAAGGTGGGTGCCTAACACCTTTCCATCCTATAACTTAGCCTCCAAACCTTATAATTTTAGGTTGGTAGATTTAGTGTCTTATTTTTAGTTTGGATAGAATGTAACTAGAAAACAAAGTTTTGTATTTTTCTTTTTTTTTATTAGATTGTACCTAGGAATCAAAGCAATGTAAAGTTCTTTCTACCAAGATGTAATTGTTTCCAACCAATAAAGATGCATATTATTCAAGATATATTGTAAATTGTAAAGTTTTCTTATTTTACTTATAAAATAAGTGGTGACTCCATAGAAACTTGAAAAGGGAAGATGCTGATACCTACACCTTTTTTTGAAAGCACCCAAGTTTTCTGGTCTCTCATAGTTCCCTTAGTGTAAACAAAAAGTAAATAGTCTACCTAAGACTGCGTGAAACCAAGTTGCAGGATTGTAGTTGAAAGTTTTGCATTTCACTGCCTAGAGGCTTGCCCTAAGCCATAGAGAGACTTAACCAATTTACAGACCATAAGAGTGGCTGTCGAAGTGGCAGATGAGGAAACAAACTCCTTACTGTGAAAACCAGGTGGCGAGCTCATATATACCTCTTCATCAAGATTTCCATGAAGAAAGGCATTATTGATGTCCGACTAATGCAGAGGACAACCCTTGGTAGGCAAGGGCAAGCAATACTCGAATTGAAACAGTTTTGGCCACAAGTGAAAAGGTTTCTAGAAAATCAAGACTCTTTCTCTATGTATAGCCATTGGCAACTATTCTAGCCTTATACCTCTCTACAGTGTCATCAGGGTTGAGCTTCACTTTATAAACCCATTCACATCCAATGGGTGTCTTACCAGGAGGTAAAGAAGTAAGCTCCCAAGTATGGTTCTTCTCTAGTGCCTGAATCTCTTTGTCCATGGCCTCTCTCCAAATAGGATCCTTAACAACATGAATGAAATGATGAGGTTCTTGATGACGAGAACTAATTGCCATAATATAGGATTGGTAATTGGGATCCAAATGAGAGTAGCTTAGAGAATTAGCAATGTCATAAGGAGCACTAGAAATGTGATCTATAGGAGCTGAAGTGTGAGCAGTAGGACAAGAATAGTCTTGTAAGTAAACAAGTGGTTTGTGAGTCCTAGTAGATTTTTTGGTAGGTGCAGGTGGTACTGTTGTAGGTAAGGTAGAATCTGATGATGGTAGAGGGACTGGAGCAGTGGTTAGTGAATCATTAGTAGTATAGGAAGCAATAGGTATGATTGGATTCATGGGCAAATTTGGACTAGAATCATGACCAGAAGAAACAAAAGGAAGGGCATTAACTATAGTAGGAACATAATGATCAGAAACAATAAAAGGACTATAAATCTTAGGTATGCTAACAAGAGCGACAAAGGTGTCTTTACAAACTCTGGAAGAAGTAAGAGCATCAATTTCAAAAGTAGAAATAAAAGGATCTAAAAGGTCAGACTCAGTAGTAGCAAAAGGAAAGGTATCTTCATGGAAAACTATATCCCTGGATACAAAAATTGTATTAGTGGACATATCTAGAACCTTGTAACCTTTCACTCCAAAAGGATATCCTAAAAATACACACATTTTAGCTCTAGGTACAAACTTGGATCTGTTATGAGAAAAAGTAGAAGCATAACACAAACAGCCAAAAACACTTAAATGAGAGTAACTATGAACACGACCAAAAAGAATCTCAAAAGGAGTTTTATGAGATAAGACTGAGTTTGGGACTTTATTATTCAAATACACTATAGCAAGAACACAATGCCCCCAAAACTGTAATGGCAAATGAGATTGAAACTTGAGAGCTCTTACAACATTTAAGATGTATTGATGCTTCCTTTCTACAACAACATTCTGTTGAGGAGTTTCAACACAACTGAGCTGACACAAAATACCTCTTCGAGCAAAGAAATCTCTCTTTATAAATTCAGTGCCATTATCAGTTTTCATAGTTTTCACCTTTCTAGAAAATTGTGTTTCCACCATTGTGCAAAATTGCTCAAAAATGAATTGTGATTGGGACTTTGTTTTTGCAAATAAACCTAGGTACATCTAGAATAGTCATCCACAATTGTCAAAAAATACTTGCAACCATCAATAGTAGAAACAGAAAAAGGACCCCATAAGTCACAATGAATCAAATTAAAACATTCATTGGAAATATGAGAACTAGCACTGAAAGGTAATCGTTTTAGTTTGGCAAGAGGATATATATCATAATGGAAATTGTTATTAGAATTGATAAGAGGTACATTATTGTTCTTCATCAAAGCCAATTTGGCATTTGACAAGTGCCCCAAATGAGAATGCCATACATGTGGCTGAACACTATTTGCAGAAAGAACAGCAAAAAAAGGAGGTGAAGTTGACTTGCTCTTTTCCAGTAGATAAATACCATTGCATTCCCTACCTAGATCAATCGTGCTCTAGAGAGCAAGGTCCTGGATAAAACATAGATTTTCAAAGAAGATGAGACAACAAAAAACAAATTTGGCTAATTGACTAAATGATATAAGGTTGAAACTAAAAGAAGGAACACAAAGAAAATTGTAAAGAATGAGTCTTTTTGAGATTTTGATAGTCCCTATGTGTGTGACCAAAGGAGTTTCACCATTAGGAAGATTTAAATGTGTGTTTAAGGTAGCAGTGATGGATGTGAAACAAGATACAAAATGTATCATGTGGTCTGTGGTCCTTGTATCTATAATTCAATTAGTGGCATTAAAACTTTCTTTGTTAACAGTATTGGCTGAGAAAATTAAATGTTCTAAAGTAGGTTTGAAAGGCAAGTTAGGGATGATACCTGACATGGTGTTGATGAAATTGGTATTGATGAAATTTCTTATGACTATGAAGAGGTGGAAGCCATACCAGCAACAATAGTAGTCACACCAGAAACTCTAGAGACCATACTAGAAACTCCATCACCAGTGCTTACATTGGTAGCATGATGACCATCACCAAGATTTGTTCCATTTTTAAGAAAAGCTAGTAACTGCTCACATTGGGCCTTAGAAATAGGACATTGAGTAGATGTAGTTAAAGAATTCTCAGCAACAATGCTTTGGATGGAAGAAACTTGATTAACATTGGCATTTGACCTTCCTTTAGGCTTGTATCCAAGTGGATACCCATGCAGTTTATATCACTTATATATAGTGTGGCCAAGCATGTTGCAGTAAGTGCACAAAGGCCTCTCTTTGTTGTTGCCTCCCTTGTTCCAATTGGAATTCCCAGAATTACCTTTGGAATTAGCATACATCGCAATAGAGCTAGGTTGTGGTGAGAAAGAACCTTCATGTCCAATATTCTTGTGTGATACCTCTTGAAGAACCAATGCATACACCATACTAATTGAAGAAAAAGGCTCAGACATGAGAATTTGACTTCGAAGAGTCTTAAAGTTCTCATTGAGCCCTATCAGGAACGTCATGACATAAGCTTTGTCATGTGAAGCACTCAGAGTCTTCATAGCTTCACAAGAACACTTTGGAAGTGGCTCATAATTGAGTAATTGATCCCAATGCTGCTTGAACCTAGTGAAATAATCTGTTACAGACATCTCATTTTGAGAGATATGAGAGATTTCCTTTTGTAGATTGTAGATCTTGGGACCATTGCCCTGAGAGAAAAGGTTCTTTAACTTAATCCACATCTCTCTTGCTGTTTCGTAGTACATGATGCTTTAAGATTCATCTATGTGCACAGAATTGATCAGCCAAGAGAGAACCATGGTGTTGCAGCTTTACCAATCCTCATTCAAATGTGAGTCAATATCTGGCATTGGAATTTTTCCATTCACAAATCCGATCTTTTTCTTGGCAGTGAGAACCAAAACCTTAGCTCTAGACCATGAATGATAGTTTTTCATCCCAAGCAATGGTTTGAGTAACCAAAACATTGCTTGGATTCTCGCTATAAATGAGATCGAAAGGATTGGAAGGGATAGACTCAATATTAGAATTCGAGCCTAGTTGTGTAGACTGATTGTTAGAGGGATTAGAGTGGTTGCTTGCTTCAGGAGATGCCATTGTTGAGCTTCTTAAGCTTTAATGCTCTGATACCATGTAAAAAAAAAAAATCTAAAACACTCTCTCTAAATAAAACATAGATTTTATTGATTAGAGAAATTGAATACAAGCAATTGAGTTTTAATACATAACATCTAATCCTATATGTACACTATCTAAGCAAGCAAAGAAAATTGAAAAACTAACTTCCCTATTTTGGAAGGAAAAGCAATTACAAGAATATCCTTTCTAGGTAGTACACATTGTAGGATAATCACATGGAAATACATGTTCGTATCTTATACAAAACATGTGTAGCGAAAAAATTAACAGATCTACTTCATTCGCAATTGATAACATGTACTATGTAAGTTTCAGAATTAGAGAACAAGAAAGTGTACCTTGGTGTGGTGAAATTCAAAACTGAAGATCAGAAGCACTTGAGAATACTTTTAATCTTCACTTCAATTCCACTTAATGTCCAAGATGTGTGGTCTCTCAATCAGTTTTTATCAAAGAGAAAATAGGAGAATGTCCAACACTCACATACAAACCATTTCATTCCTTGTATGAAAACACTTATGAAAAAGTCTCATGAAAACCTTTTTGAAATTCTGTATGTTTCTCTCCTTATATATAACAAATTATCTAATTGGGCTAGCCTTTTGGGTCATTCTAATTGGGCTCTTGTGTGTGGCTTGGAGTGGGACCAAAAGGGACCAATAAGACATTAGCTCTAATGGGCCTTGGGCATTTCTGTCAACTCTTAACAAGTCTAAAGTTACCATTAACTATATTTAATACCACTATGTACTAAGACTTTATTGTACATGCAATCACTTCATAAAATATTCGTAGTAATACAATGTCATGAATATAGACTACCACTTTGAAGATTACTACATTTTAATCCTTAAGTACCCGGTTTAATCCTTTATGTTATTCATTATATATTTACGAAATCCAATTTCATAAATATATACTCTAGTAACTATTTACTAAAGTAGTTAGGCCTAACATTTGGAATAACAAACCCATTAAACTTATCTTAAGGGAATATTTTGTATCTCCGTTAAGAGACTATGAATTCCATCTTGAGAATACATGTTCCATCAACACTAAATGCGATTGCCTAACATACTGAGGTTTTGACCGTGACTAATAGATCTCACTCATGATATATCAAAGCAACCTACATCTCATGATCAAGTCCATTATTCTTTCAGGATTAAGAGTTCATGTAAATAGAAGTCGTGAGTTTATTATTCATTTGACAATCGTTAGAAGAATAATAAATCTCACAGCGGTCTAGTTTAGTATGTTTTAACTCTTAAAACATATTAACATACCAACTAGAAATCTCTATTTCCATGATCAAGACAAATTATCTTAGTTGATATATTATAGTCTTCGCAGATGAAACACCCAATTTCATCACCAACTACGAACTACATTTTGAGTTTACAAGGAACTTTTGATTTTTGTGACTAAATCACATAAATCATATACAATGCATCTCATGGAATAAGAAAATGTCCCATTCGTTCATTTATAAATAGTCTCATATAATTAAATAATTTAATTATTTATAGCATGCTAATAAGTTGGATTTTAGGGCATAAACCCCAACAAAAACAAATTTTATAAAAAAATATAGATCGAATTCTCCTTAAAAAAAAAAAAACAGACCAGATTTTATAAACAAAATACAAATTAGATTTTTATAAAAAAAATACAAATCAAATTTGTAAACAAAATACAAATAAGATTTTGTAAACAACATACAGGTAGATTTAGTAAACAAAATATAGATAAAAAATATAGATTATATTTTATTTTTGAAAATCATGGAGAAAGTTGAAGATCTTATTTTAGTTTTGCATGAGATACAAATACATATTTTTCATGCATTTTTCCAACAGTTTTGCAGTTTTCAAAATAAAAATCTGACCTATTTTTTTTATTATGAAAAACCAGATCTGTATTTTTTTCTTTAGAAGACTTATATCTTCATTAAAAAAAAAAAATTGTTTTTCTCTCACATTTAAATATCCAAACCAGATCTGAATTTTTAATAAAAATTCATTCTTTTTCTTTTATGGAAACTTAGATTTAAAATTTTCACCAAGCATTCTCACCAACTTTTTTACACAAAATAAAGTGTAGATCTAAGGTTCTTAAACAACATTTTAACCCTAGGTCTCGGTTTTGACATGACATTTGTTGTACATTTTGAATATGGATATTTAAAACGTCATATAAAGTCTAGAAGATTAGACTCTGTTTGGGCAGGGTGTGTGCCTAACACCTTCCCATCTTGTAACCTAGCCCCCGAACCTTAGAATTTCAAGTTGGTAGATTTAGTATCTTATTTTATTTTGGGTGGATTGTAACTAGGAAACAAGGCTTTGTATTTTTTTTTACCAAATTGTATCAAGGAGTCATAGCAATGTAAAGTTCTTTCTACCATGATGTAATTATTTCCAATTAATAAGAAACATACTATTCAAGATATATTATAGTTTGTAAAATTTTCTTATTCTACTTATAAAATAAGTGGCGACTCCATATGATCTTGAAAAGGGAAAGTGTCGATGCCTAAACCCTTTTTTGAGAGCACCCTAAAGTTTCTTGGTCTCTCACAGTGGTGACTCCACTAGGGATGTTAAGGGCTAAGATTCACATTAGGCTTTAAATGACCAATTAAATACCCTTGTTTTTGTATGATGTTTTTGTTTGGCTAGTATTGCTTATGTCTTGTATTGTTTGTATGATATTTATTTGAAAATGACATGTTGGTTGTAAAAAGCTTTACTTAACTGTCATTGTGTGTGCCATCAAACAACATATATGCATGTACCCATCTCAACATATGGTGGTAGTAACCATGGATCACTGATCTCCATTAGATTTGGTGACCCAGTGGAGAACTTACCAACTTATAGTGCAAAGTCAACCAATGTAATGTCCATTACATTACAAGTTGAGAGGTGTAACACCCTAGCCATGGGAAACAATACAACAACAAACCAATCCCACAATGTAATGACTTAGAACCTATTCTTAGACTGGTCTATGTTAAGATTGCATTGCATTCTGTGTGTGTTTGTTTGGTTGAGTAGATTGACATAGATAGGGACCAGAGCTTTGTTTGACTTAATCAAGTCTTTTCTTAGGGGAGAATTTGGTCAAGATCAGACGGAAGACTCCCAAGGGGATCCAAGAACAATAGTCAAGCTAGAAGTTCTAGTTCCAAGCCTATCACAGTGCTGAAGCCCTTATGTATAGAAGGCATGCCACAGTTACAACACCACAACCCTATGTTTGACTAAGCCAAAAGAAATCTAAAGACTCTATCACCATGGCAGAGGGAGAGGAACACCAAAACATTGAAGAGCAAATGAGCACTCAGGAACTACTAAACACTAAGAGCTGGGGTAGTCTCCAGACATTAAAGGGTTTATGGGAGGTATTGTCTTCTAACATTAGGAACATTATCAATGAAGCTGACTTTCAAACTTTCTTCGAGGATTTGATGAATCAAGAAGCTCATGAGTACATGGATTTGCAGCTACTCTTTTCTTTGTCAAAACGGTTTTGGGATACCATAAGTACCTTCCATTTTTTGGGCATTGGTCAAGTGATGTTGACTTCTTATGACTTCTCGGCCATCACTGGCTTGAGGTTGGGCGGTGAAAGATTCAGAGTCAACGGTTCTCTTACTCCAAAGGAAATTAAGAAACTTCTAGGCGTAGTGCCTTCCAAAATGAAGGGTAACAATGTCCCTTTGATGTGGTTTTATGATCATATAGAAAAATGTAGCACCATAGCAATCAGGGCACACATGTTCATGCTCCTTTTCATTGGTACTTTCATTTGTCCAAATTTATGCAGTAATGTGAATCTGCGTTACCTATGGAGCTTGACAGATATTGAATGAATCAAGAATTATGACTGGGGTGGCATGGCTTATGTAACCCTTTTGCACTCCATGACTCAACTTTCCAAGCGTAGTATCTTAAGCTTGGGTGGTGCTCCCTTTGTCTGGCAGGTGTGGTTTGGAATTTTTGGCTATGTATGGTTTTATTTTTTGGAAAATTATTTTGGCTTGTTTGTGATGGTGTTGTGAAATTTTTCAGGTTTGGATGTATGAGTACTTTGGAGTTGGTCCTCAAGTTTAGGAGGAGGTTGTTGGTATTTATCCAAGATTTCTCTGGTGGTTGCCCAAATATCGTTTGTCAATGCCCTCTAGGCGTTCTTTGGAGGTTTGACGTATGGTGATTGACAATTTGACTATTGCTGATGTGAGTCTTTCTCCCCCCATTTTTCTTTTGTGTGGGATTCTTGTTGTTTCAATTGTGGTTTGGTTGCCTTTTGATCTTGGGTTCTTTTGTGATTTTCAAATGTCTTTAGATCCTTGGGTTGGATGTGAAGAGTATGCCTAGTGTAAGTGGGCTTTGGAATTAAATGGTCGCTAGGTATTGTTCGAGTGTGGCCATGGGAAGTACTGGTATCTTGGTGATCGGTGTTGCCTTGAGTTCAGCACGTGTACCCTCCTAAACCAATTCCAATTCCTCCTTGTCCTTCCAACCGTCCGGTTGGCTGACCTTTTAGCCAATGATGAGATTGCTAGGGCTCGTGTGGGCCTTGTTGCTTTAGGAGTACCAGGGACTTATTTTGAATTTATTCGAACTCAATTGCAAGGTTGCTTAGCCGGCATATCAGTATTTCTCTTCCCTTTTGAAGTCAAATTTTCATCTTGCATATTCTTTTTCCACATTTCTACTTGGTGACAACATTTGCATGTCGGATTTTCAGGCTCCATCTTCTAAAGGAGAGGAAGAGGGAGAGGAAAATGAAGAAGGAATTTCTTCTCCTCACCATGCTGGTAGCTCTTATAGTTCTTTCATGGAAACTTATCCTCATTTTCTAGCATGGCAATATGAAGTGATGAATCCTAATTAAAAATATAGTTCCATGCCTTTCGATTGGCCAGAGCACACACCAAACGTCCCTTGGCTTGATCCGGCATGTTCTTGCATGTTTAGTTCTTTTTCCTTATTTCTTCTTGGCTCATTGAATGGCTTATGATCTGAT
Source organism: Castanea crenata (assembly GCA_020976635.1). Taxonomy (NCBI): domain Eukaryota; kingdom Viridiplantae; phylum Streptophyta; class Magnoliopsida; order Fagales; family Fagaceae; genus Castanea; species Castanea crenata. The sequence continues at coordinate 43,893 of JAGHPS010000519.1, forward strand.
AACGTTATGCTTCAGGTTGATGCTGATCTTGTGGAGGAAAGTATACAAATGATCAGAGGTTTGCAACTGTTGGCTCGTACTCAGTCTTCTCAATATGTGATCAATGAGGCGAGTTGAGTATGCAGTGATGCTTTCTGAGTGTCTTTAGCTTGAACTTTTCCTTGATAATGGACTTAACACTTGACTTTGCTAACCTTTTAGGCAAGTCGAATGGCAGCTGCTGATTCCACCAGAAGAACTTTGGAGGAAAGGATCAAAAACCTTGAACTTGAGAACCGTTAGTATGATCCTCGATTTTATGCAAGTCAAAAAGGAAATACTGAAGGTGGCTCCTCTATAGGTAGGTCGAGGAGGTCTTCTTGTAGGCAGACTCGAAGTCCCAATGATGCTTGATTTATGTTTTTAAATTTCCTGCAAAAGCAAGAAGTGTTTCTTAGACAATCTTGTGTTAATTTCCATGTTTCGCATTTTGTCCTTGGAATTGCCTTGATCCTGTAGAAACTTTAACTGAGATAAGTTTAGAATTCACCTGATGAGGTCTTGTAGTACCAATTTAAATTTATCTTGACTGACTCTAATGGAATTTGCATTTACTTGAATAAGGCAGAGATGAATGCCCCTAGTTTAGAATGAATTCATGATTTTTGGAAATCTTGATGATTTTTTTTTTTGAAAAGATGATGATGGTGGTCTTTTTTTTTTTTTTTTTTGAAAATGAATGAGGCATGGTCGAATACCCCTAGTTTGAGAGATTTATTCATGAGCTTAGAAAATTCTTGATTTGATCAATTTTTACAAATAATGATGTAAGCCATTTTTCTTTTTAAACAAATGAGTTAGGCATATCTAAATGCCCCAGTTTGACCAATTTTTTTTTTTTGAGTGTTTAATGATCCTAAAAAAACAAATGCCTAAAAAAAGTAAAATTACATGAAATTGCATGAATGAATGATGGCAGAGCTGAGTGCAATTCGCCGCTTGAGAAGTGCCGTTCGACATTTTTAGAGTGCTAAATGGCACCTAGTCATGTCATGACGCTTACGCCATGGTAGGCCGACCCCTCACGCTTTTCCAATGTGCGTTTTGTGTTTTTGTGTTTTTTGTCAAATATTCTCTTCGTGTGTGATCATTGAACACTTTCCTACTCAGCTATATACTCTTTGAAACCTATTTAAACCTGATTAAGAACTAATGTAGCTTATATTAATGATCTCTCCTGCAACAAATCTCTGTATCAAGGTTCGCAAAACACAATGGTCACAAGTAAAAGTCATCCGTGGCTAGCAATCAAAATTTTTCTCATTCAAAAATTTATGATATCAACAGATGGGTTTGTAGCTCTATTTTATTGCCAAGTCCAATTTTACAGCCTACAAACTAAAGGGAATTAAGGCTCTAAGGAATGTCAAAATCAAGTGGGACTTCCTTCGTGCTACTATGAAATTCTGGGATCCTGATGATCATGTGTTCCGGTTTAAAACTACTGAACTCTATCCCACAATAGAAGAATTTTTCACTATCTTGGGATATGATTCAAACAAAAAATCCGTAGCGGTTTCTTGTGACCCTAGGCATAGGGAGTATTTGTCTGATGCTCTCGGTCTTCCTACTTCTATTACTAGTAGTATGATTGAAGGACATATGGTGAATCTTTGTGCAATTGTTTCAAGGCTGATTGACAAACAAACTTATGGAGTGGCTGATAACATGCATGAAAAATCTGGCTTGGCCTTATGCTTCGTACGAGAATTTTTGCTTTGCTCCAGAAGGCACAGTTTTGTGGATGCTTAAGCCATAAGTGTTGTGAGTCAGATTAAGGATGGTGACAATCTTGTTCCTCTAATCTTGGCAGAAACCCTTCTTGAATTGGGCTCTGTGTTTCACGGTGGAGAATCTCAAAACTTTCTTGGTTGTCCTTTGACTTTGCCGATATGGCTGATGTAGCAGCTAGATATGATTGCCAGGTCACAACTAGTAATTATGGTCCTAATAGTTTTCCTGGTAGAACTGTTATCAAAACTGAGTGCCACACTGAGAGTGACTAGGTGAAATTCTTGAACAAGAAGTCAAGTGCCTTAATTTGATGGAACTATTATTGGTGGAAGTGCCTACCCCCTCTGTTGCAGTCTTCAGGATTAGATTATATTTTCTTAGTTGGGCTAAGGAAAGCAACTTTCTACAGGGCAGATAGACTTTTAAGGTAGTTCCAATATGAGCAAGGAATGCCTGGTGGAAAAAGAAGAAAACCTTTCACTCCTGTGGACATGAATCCTACTTTTATAAAGAACATGCTGTTGGGCTTGGAGATGGCTAACCGAGTGGACCAGTCCTTTGTCTAGGTTCACTTTCATAGGATGACTTCAGAATACTCTGACTGGTTGGCGAAAAAGATTGCTGACAAGGAAGCTGAGATGGTTGCTATGAGAAATTAGTTTCTCAATGTTAATCGGGAAATACACGATGATGACAACTATGAATTCAAAAGGAGGGACCAAGATGACAAGGTACCTATTACAAAAGAAATCAATGATCAACCAAAAGAGAAAAGACTAAAGACAAAGTGACCTTCTTATTTTTGGCTTTGAACATGTTTATTTAAAAATTGATGTAAAAACTCTTATGTTTATGAATTATTTAGGACTTGCAGGTGAAGGGTTTTGTTTAAGGTGTAGGTTTTTGGGTTTTGGTTTTTTATGGTTTGGTTTAGGGTTTGGGTTTAAGATTTAGGTTTTGGATTTTGTGTAATGACATGGTTTAATGGAATGATTGAAATCTGAATTTTTTTTAATGGGCCAATGGTGGGTTTGGGGGAAATTGCGACTGGACCAATGCATGGTTGCCTACGTACCTCCTTGGTAGAAGGATCAGGTCATCACGTAGTTAATTGATTTTTTTATTTTGCCTTAATTTTTGCCTAGGCTATCCTTTTGGGTTTTCAACCTACCCCCTTTTTTGTTTGTTGTTGTTTTTTTTTTCCCGCCTGGCCTAGAAAGGGGAATAACATAATTTACAACCACTTCAAACATGATGTTTTTAGACTACCACCTCAGATGTGGTATTTCTTCAATTGGTCCATATTGGTTGGTTCCATAAAAGGGTTTGCATCTAAGTCCATCAACTTTATTGCTCCCTTAGAGTATATCTACTTGATAATGTATGGACCTGCCCAATTTTGCTTGAACTTCCCATTTGCATCTTGAACCAGGGCTTGGATCTCTCTCAACACTAAATCCCCCAACTTTAAATCTCTAGTTATTACTTGTTTTTCAAAAGCTTGCCTAAGCCTCCTTTGATATCCCTGAATGTGATACGAGGCCTTGAGTCTTTTTTAATCTAACATGCATAATTGGTCATATCTGCTTTGTAACCAATTTGCTTTAGGTATTTCACTTTCCAGTACTATCCTTATTGAACGGACACCCATTTCAATGGGAAGGACTGCTTCCATCCCATACACTAATGAATAAGGAGTGGAACTTGTGGAAGATCAAATTGATGTTCTATACCCCCAAGTGCATAGGGTAATTTTAGGTGCTAGTCCTTATAATTTTTTGTGTTCTTCTTTAAGATTTGCCCTATATTTTTGTTTGCAGCCTTAATCGCTCCATTAGTTTGAGGACGGTAAGGTGAAGACTTGTGGTGCTGAATATTAAACTATCGTAGCAGCTTTTTAGTTTCTCCCTTGAAATACAGCCTATTGTTAGAGACAATTTCATATGGTACCCCATATCTGCATGTGATATTGGTCTAGATGAATTGAGCAACTTTCTTTGAATTTAAAACCTTGTATGAGGTAGTATCTACCCATTTAGTGAAGTAATCAATAGTAACAAATATAAATTCATGGCCATTAGATGCAGTCAGATGAATCTTTCCAATATATCTATCCTCCATGTAGAGAACGGCCAGGGTGATGTCATAGTATGTAATGTCAAGGGTGGCATATGCTTCAAATCTTTGTGGACTTGGCATTGATGACATTTTCGAACATGAGCCGCATAGTCAGCTTCCATAGTGGTCTAGTAATAGCCTTGTCTTATTATCTTCCTGGACAGCATGTGTGCATTCACATGTGGCCCATAGCTAGATTCATGAACCTCTTCAATTATTTGTTGTGCTTCCTTGGTAGTTACACAAAGGAGATCATAACAATAATAAAAAGAATCAAGAACATGCTTGAACAAAATAAATCAACAACTCATGATATGAATATTTGAAAAACTAAACTGAAAGAAATATATAAACATGCATCATCATAAGAAGAGAAACATAAGAAAAAAGGGTTAATAAGAAACAACCTCTTGCATGGAGCACTCTTCTTCTTGAGGGGACATTTTAGCGTTCAAAGAAATTTATACAATTATCTTTGAAACCTAAAAACCCTAGTTTTTAAGAGAGAATATCAGAAATGGGAGTCAGAAATATGAGAATTTTGAGAGTATAAAAATGTGTCTCTCTCCCCCAAAAAAAATGTGTGTTGAATTTTGAGATCTAGTCCCTATTTATAGAGGTTGGGATGCTTAAAAAAAAAAAGCAAATACAATTAGAATGCAAATCGGGAGTCTTTTTGCGAAAAAGTTGGAAAGGATGTGTTTTAACATTACCCAAAGAGCATCGGGCCAAAGCCCTTATAGGTGCCATTTGGCATATTAAAAGTGCCAATTGGCACTCCAAAAGTGCTGCATGGCACTTTTGGATGCCAATCGCGCTTTCGAGTTGGGTGCGTTTTGGACACCTTTTTTAGGTTTTCTTGAGCTGGGCCTTGCACTTAGACGTGTTTTCAATCTGTATTCTAAGATTTTTATCTCTTTTCTGGATAATTCAGGTCTTTTCAGCAACAATTATCTTGTAGATAAATACTCTAAAAATCTTGATAATGTCTGGATTATCTACAATTTTATTGTTATCCAATTATCTCATTTTATTTCCATGCAAGCAATCTTAATTTTGACACTAATTATCAACCAATCACAAAATTATTTAATTAATTTTAATTGTTTAACCAATCAGAATTAATTTAAATTAATCATGGGTGATTGACGGCCTAGACACAATCCATGCTGACCTTGCAAACTTGATCATGTGATATCTTTCAAGATCATTTTTATGATATGCAATGAACAAATGCTTGTAATGCAATCATGAATTTTGGGGATACAATCACTTTAGTTATTTTTCCTGATTAAATCATGGGCACAAAATCAAGTGTCTATAGGTGTGTAGGATGGAAGATCTCATGGATTATCAATCGCTCTCTCTTTTACCAGACTTAAGATTACCTCCAAAGTTCAAGATGCCAGTCTTGGACAAGTTTGATGGCACTGGCTACCCCAAATTCCACATAAAGATGTACTTAAGGGCTATGTGGCCTTTGGGAACTACTAAGGAAATCTTGGCACAAATGTTCCAAAACACCTTGATTGGAGCCGCTTTCAGGTGGTTCCTCAAAATGGAGGATAATGGAGCTCGAAACTGGGAAGACATTTGTAGAAAGTTCCATAACCAGTACATACAATATAGAGGTGGAAGTGATAAGAAGATACTTGGATACCACCAAGCAGGAGCCGAAGGAGTCCTTTTCTGCCTTTATTACCAAATGGAGGTCCAAAGTTGCTCAGATGATGAATAGGTCAAATGAAGAAGAGCAATTAGCCATGGTTGTAAAAAACTTGTTACCTGTATACCATAAATATTTTTTTGCTTAGTACTTTCCAAATTTTAAAGCTTTTATAGCTGCTAGTACTCAGATTGAGGATGCAATAAATAATGGGACCATAATTTGCAGAAGTATTTAACATATATAAAACTGATCCATACCAATTTATTGTCCTAGTACAAATATCACAAGGACCGCCTACAAGGCCTAGGAAGGAATTTCATGAACTTTATGTGCCGATGAATCAAATATTTGAAAAGCTGAAAGCAAAAAGGTTATTGAAACCCTAGATCCAAAACCAGTCCCAAACCCATTGCCTTCAAAGTTTGATGTGAGTAAAAGGTGTGCCTACCATCAAGGCCTAGACCTTGACACTAATAGGTGTTATAATCTTCGTCATGCAATTCAAGATTTAATACACACCAAGGGGATTGCATCACCTACAAGGCCTTATATCACCAACAATCCCTTTCCTAACCACAGTTTTGGGAGAGGACTAAGGATCAACTATTTGAATTCTGAGGAGGAAGGAAAAGAGGATTCATTTGAGTTAGTCTAAGACCTACCTGAATGCTTTATGATGACTTAGGAGGAGCTAATAGGCATGATGTCTATAGCAGGATACGATATATGGAGTGAGGATACTGTAGAAATCCCAAACTACCTAACATCCATATAAGAGGCGAGAGATGTCAAACCCAACTCAGATAATCCAACATCCACATATGGGGGGAGACACTTTAAACCCTAATAAGATAATCCAACACTCACATATGGGGGAAGACACTTCAACCCTATGACATTGAATCAAATGATCCATAAAAAATTGCCCAAATCATGAGGGGGGGGGGGGGGGGGGGACACTTCAAACCCTTACATTTGAAGACAAAAAATCTGGTAGAAACCTTGAACAAGGCAACCCAATTGTTGGGAAATTTAGACCTTGGTTGGTAGAATTAACAAGTTTTAAATCCAAGTTGTTAATTAGATTTATTACGCATAAACTTGTTAAAACAAGCAAACATCAATATCATGTCAAAATCATACGCAGTGAAAAAGTAAATAAAACACGATATGATGACCCAAGAAAACCAATGAAACCAACCAGTTTCACATTAAAAAACCTGGGGGGAAACCTTTCCAAAAAGCAATTCACTATAGTAAAGAGAAGTTTCAGATCTAGTATAAAACCTTTGTCCTTAGACTCTAAAATCTCCGTAGATGAACTCACAGCAAAAACTTTCTACCGCTTCAGAACCTCTGAACTCTTCAATATATGAACGCCACTTTTTGATGCACGGATCCTAGTATGTGACTAACTCCTTTGCACAAATTCCAGTACGTGATTCACTCACCAACTTGAGGAAGATGAATTTTGGCTGCAAAGTTCTTCATTTCATCAACAATGAAGATCAAGAATCACTTGGTTACAAAGTCCTGAGGCACAAAGACGCAGTAGCTTTTTTTTTAGAGAGAATAAGGCTTTGGTCACCTTTTTCATATGTTCTCCTTGTATTCTCTTATATGACAGCCTCTAAAATAAGCCTTATATATGTCTAAGGTTGTGAGAAAAGAAACCCTACACAAATACAAAAACATGGGCCGAAAATTAGATCTAGAAATCTGAATTCCCTTAACCTCGATAGATACCTCGATTGATTGAGAAGCTGTCGAGCTTCATTAAACCTCAATAGATAGAGGTGTTGAGCAGCTGTCCGCAGGTGTCTACAAGTGTCCGACAGGTGTCCAACTATCTGTCTAGCTTTAGTGAACACATTTTCTTCACTTGTTTCTTGGTCCAATCTTCATGGCTTTATACTAGACTTAAAAAACATGTTCTTTGAAATATTAAACACATCCTCAATCTACCCAAATACAAGTAAAGTGCGTTTTGTCAAAGGATTAGCCAATTACATAACATAATGACATATTTTCTAAACAAGTGAAGCACATATGTCCTAACAATCTCCCCATTTGGCAATCTGTGGCAAAACCACAACAAACAAATGAACATATGAGAGAAGTTATAAATAACTCAACTCATACTCACTTGTTGAATACAATAAAATCTACCCTAACACAAATTCTTGAAAAACTTTGCAAGAAGAGAGTTTATGGCATGGAAGACTTTGATAACCTGTATTTTTGAAACACTTTAAACAAAACACATCAAGGCATCTTTTTGTGAAGCAAAAATAATAGATTGCATACAAATAAAGAAACATGTGTATAAAGATAGAAAAGAAACAATACATGTAGAGATAGGTAAAGAAAACATACACCATCACATATATATCAAAGATAAGCACAATGTATGTAAACATGGTCACAAAACCTAAGGTACAAGAACAAGAAGCTAAAGAAGCTCTTATAACAACAAGGAGGTAAACACTCCCCCTAACAAGATAAAACACATCTTCCCCTTATAGAGGCATGTATTTCTCCCCCTAACTTGTAGAATCTTAAAGAAAGAAACCACAAATTCTCCAATTTCTTCCCCTTTTTGTCACGATTGACAAAGGGTACAAGAAGCTATAAAGCTTTACGAGAAACATAAAGATGATCAAGGGGCACAAAGAATCCATAAAAATGCATGAATGTAATGAACCAAGATGTTATGGATGACAAGATCAAAGAAACATGCAAAACATGTGGAAAACAATGCATGCAGAGGATCTCGATGGATCGAGAGGTGTCGAGTAATTTGTCGAGGAATGTGTTAAGAAAAAAAACGTCGATAGATAGAGCTATCGAGAAGGTGTCGAGGAACAAAGCAAAGACACGAGAACAGAAGCTCGATCGATCCACTAGGTGTCGAAAAGCTATCAAGAGGATAGAAGTTTTCTCGATCGATCCACCAGGTGTCGAGAAGGTGTCGAGATTGCGATAAGAAAAAGCTAAGAAGCTCGACAGATAGCCAGTTATCGAGGAGGTGTCGAGCTAGCTTTTAAAAACAATTTTTTGAGAAGGGAAAAATATAGACATGAATGCAATCACCCATGCAACTCAACCAATGATCCAATCAACATATTAGACTCTTAAAATCATCTCTCAACAACAATTTTAAGCACATGGATCATAAAACACACACACACACAACAAGTCTAACTGATTTTATATTTCAAAAACAAGTCAAGGAAGTTTAGTAAGTATACATCAACACATGTAAACCTTGTGATGGCCAAATCACATTGTACTTGCACATGTATCAAAAGTAGCAAAGAATATTGTGTGTTGTGTGTGAAAACATTAAAAAATTGCATAAGTGTCTCTATGTTATGACGATTTGAGGTATGAGAAAATCACTTTAACTCACACACAATCATAACTGTCTGGTGGGGACTATCACCTTCGAGGTACATCCTATAACTCCCACATCTCCTAGAAAACATGCTTGCAATCATATATTTAAAAAACATTTTATTCTTTTTGCTTTTATTTTTCTTTGCATATTTTCTTTTTATTAAGCAAACCATGCATGAGAATACAAATGAGAGAAAAGAAATACCCAATTATGTTAGGCTTTTTGACATTGCACTTTTGCTATGCTGAAGCATACAGATGTCATTAACATTGCACTTTTGCTATGCCGAAGCATAGAGATGTCATTTCAAGATTGGCGGGTAATAGTAGTGAGATGGTTATTTATGCATTTCTATTAGAAATTTCTAGTCCTTCCCGTCAAAAAGAGTGATATGAGTGTTAAGTATAAGAGATCACTTAACCTTACTCATCACAAACAAAGAGCCACAAAACTCACTTGCTTAGTTGTGCATAGAGATGCTCATCTTAGCTATAAGAGATACAATGTTTAGAAAACTCTGTTTCAATATCCAATTTATGGTTCACAAGAACTAATGTACACATACACACACTGTTTTTTTTATTTTATATATATATATATATATATATATATATATATATATATATATTTTCTGATTTTTCTCAATTTTTTTATTTATTTTGAAAACAAAACAAAATAAAAACAAAATAACCAAACAAAAACAGACAAACAACATGAAAGCCTGAAAGAAAGATGCATATGCATGAAGGCATGATAGAAAAATGTAGATGCATGAAAGTATGATTTCAAAAGCAGAAAAGAAATCAAGCAAAGAGATTCCTATTATAGATAGAAAGAATAAAAGCAGATGACAAACAAAAAAGACAATTAAGTCTTAGGCTCCTTTCTCACTCACATAGCACGAGTCTTTGGCCGTGAAGATGAAAAAACACGTGTCCTAGTATGACTACTAAAGAACATGGAAGAATTAAAATTCTCTTGAAATTGAGTTAAAAAGCTCAAAACTTTTAATAACTCTCTAAACAAAGGTGTAGGTCCATGAGAGAAAACCTGCGACCGATTGGACACTTGCTTTTGAGGATACAACTTAAAGCAATTAGGACGAATGTGTCTAGAAACACCACAATGGTGACAAACATGAGGTCTAACAAAGGATTTAGAATTAGCCAAAAGAGTTTTGGATTTCATACCTTTATTACCTTTCTCAGATTGAGGCACAATGGCAGTCCTTGATCCAGAAGCCATGGAAGAAGAGGAGTCGGAGGAGACAGCATATCCTAAGCCAGTCTTATCAGAACTAGGCTTTTGAGCACTCAAAACCTCATCAAGTTTTGCACTAGACATTCTCTCCATTTGAGTTCTAGCTTGACTAAGCTCAACCTCGAGATTCTTGACCTTCTCTTCTAATGAGGTGTTCTTCACAATGGGAGTCTCAACTAACCTTGTACTCTCATCTAGTTTGACTAACAATTCAACTTTTTTAGTTTTTACCTCATTAAGCTCTTTTCTACAAAGATGAGAAGTCTTTTCAGATTTTATGAATTCAGTGCATAGCTTATCATAGGCTTCCTGAAGGGTCCTCTTCTTGTACACTTTATCATCAGAAGAATCATCACTGTCACTAGCACTCTCCACAACCACCTTATCGGTTGAGGAACCAAAGGCTATAACGTGACTACATTCATCCACATACTCATCAGAAGAGTCATTTTCAGTGTCACTCCAAGTAGTAACCAACACTTTATCTTCTGACTTATTGGCCTTTTCCTTCATAAGGTAGTTTAGGCACACTATCCTCATATGACCAAAACCCTTGCACTCATGGCATTGGATGAGGGGCTTCTCACTCTTACTTTTCCTAGAGGATTTAGATTTCTTAGGAGGTTTGCCCTTATCCTTTTTCCTAAACTAAAGAAGCTTGATAATCTCATCAGTTATGAAGGTTAGATCCTCATCCTCATCATCATCTTCATCTTCATCTTCAGAGTCCTCAATTTCTTCCTCTATACCTTTAAGAGCCAAGTTTTTACTCTTTCCACCTTTTCCCATTGAGCCTAATCCCATCTCATAGGTTTGAAGGTTCCCTACATGCTCAGTCAAAGGAATTTCATCAATGCCCTTTACTTCTACAATGGCAGTGATCTTGGCATGGAATCTTTCAGGTAAGGACCTAAGGATTTTCCTAACAATTTTGGATTCTGCTATAGACTCTCCCAGGTTGAAGGCAGAATTCACAATATCCTTGAGTTTAGCATAAAACTCATTGAAGGTCTCATCCTCCTCCATCCTTATTTCTTTAAAGCTACTAGTTAGTCTTTGGAGCTTCACAGTCTTTACAGCCATGGTACCTTTATAGGTGGTCTTAAGAATGGTCCATGCTTCCTTGACAACTTCCGTGAATGATATTTTCTTGAATTCCTCATTGGTCACCCCACAAAACAAAGCATTCAAGGCCCTACTGTTGAAATTTTCCGCTATGATTGTTGCATAATCCCAATCCACCAGCGATTCCTTTGGCTTAATCCAGCCAACTTCAACAGCTTACCATACCTGTTCACCTAGAGCCTGCAAAAACACTTTTATATGAACTTTCTAGTACGCATAGTTAATGCCATCAAATAAAGGAGGAATCAAAAGAGATTGTCCACGATTCATGACAACGGGGGTCAAGGATCACACTCAGGAAATTAATCCAATCAGAGTGTACCTACTCTGATACCACTTGTTGGGAAATTTAGACCCCGGTTGATAAAATTAACAAGTTTTAAATCCAAATTGCTAATTAAATTTATTATGCATAAACTTGTAAAACAAGCAAACATCAAAATCATTTCAAAATCATATGCAGTGGAAAAGTAAATAAGACACGATATGATGACCCAGGAAAACCAATGAAACCAACCAGTTTCACTATAAAAAACTTGGGGGGAAACCATCCCGAAAAGCAATTTACTATAGTAAAGAGAAGTTTTAGATCTAGTACAAAACCTTTGTCCCTAGACTCTACAATCTTCATAGATGAACTCACAGTAGAAACCTTCTACCGCTTCAGAACCTCTGAACTCTTCAATATATGAATGCCACCCTTTGATGCATAGATCCCAGTACATGACTAACTCCTTTACACAAATCCCAGTACGTGACTCACTCACCAACTTGAGGAAGAAGAATGTTGGCTGCAAAGTTCTTCACTTCATCAACAATGAAGATCAAGAAGCACTTGGTTACAAAACCCTAAGGCGCATAGACGTAGTAGCTTCTTTCAGAGAGAATAAGGCTTCGGTCACCTTTTCATATGTTCTTCTTGTATTTCGGCCTCTAAAATAAGCCTTATATATGTCTAGGGTTGTGAGAAAAGAAACCTTACATAAATACATAACATAATGACATATGTTCTAAACAAGTGAAACAAATATGTCCTAACACCAACAAACACGCAATGAAGAGGACGAGGTCCTTAAGTAGCTGCAGAAGAGGCAAGCCAACATTTATGGGGTTTATGCATGGCCTCATACAAGCACCACTAGAATCTGGGGGACCTTCTCAATCAAATCCAAGTCCCTACAACTAGTACTTCATAAGATTTGAATGCTCTGATTGGGTCTATAAGTAGGGAGCTTACTATTTCGTACTCCGACAAAGATTTGACTAAAAAGGGGAAGTGTCATAATGACCCATTGCACATTACTATAGATGCCAAAGGCAAGAGGATACCAATGGTCTAATTGATGTTGGAAGTGCTCTAAATGTGTGTCCTTTAAAAACCATAAGTTGCCTAGGCTTGAGTATTGAAGATTTTGTCCCATCTAATCAGCATATGAGAGCATATGATAATAGTAGAAAAGAGGTTTTAGGGATAGTGACGCTGGATCTTACCATAGGGCCTATGATTAAAAAAGTGGAATTTTAAGTGTTGAACATAGCTTCATGCTTCTTACGCAACCATGGATTCATGACATAGAGGCCGTACCTTCATCCTTGTACCAAAATGTTCGACTTCCACATGAAGGAGCTATAGTTACTATATATGGTGACACTTCAACTGTACCAAAGCCCATTTTTGGTATTGAGTTTTAAAAGGAGCCAATAACCTTAGATGGCTTTGAGTTTGAGAAGCTTGGCTTTGAGAGAAGGATAGCAAAGGTTGAAAATATCCCTATTGACTTTGATCCTTACAACAATAACATTGTGGTAACAACGATGAGGAAAATGAGTTATTTTCTACCGATGAGCCTAGGGAAGACCGTGAAAGAGGTAGCTGTTCGAGTCTTGACAATTCCCATAACCACACCACCTTTTGGGTTAGGTTATAAACCTACAGATGGTAATTTATTAGAGTTGGAGTTGAGGAAGATGGCCCGTACAAAGACTAAAGCTAAGGGACTTCCTAGTCCCCTAAAACCCTTGAAGCTATACACTTCTACACTTAACGAGAAGTTTGTCAAAGCTAGAGATAGTGAGCATCTCTGGGGATTTCCTGAACCGAGATATGACCCTAAATCGAAAAAAATGGTGCTTGGATTTGAATTATTCCTTGTTTGTGACAATAAGCTAAGCCTCTAGAACTAAAGGAGTAAAACATAAATTGGGTCCCAAATGATTAGGTAGATTGCATGGATCCTAATGTAATGACTACCCTGTTGGGAGATACTATTTTCAACATAGAAGAGGAAAAATATTGGGAAGCCTACCAATAAGCATTGAAGAACCCATACGAAGCAAGAACAGATGACAAATATGATGAAGGGGGAAAAGCCCTTAGTGATGACGATGAAGGTACCGACAGTGAAGATGATAATAGGTTGGCATCGATAGTGAAGACAATGATAGTGGAGACCATAGCAGTGATGACACTGATAGTAAAGGAAGTAACAATGAAGACGATGATAGCTGAGATAGAGGTAATGATAGGGGTGAACCCCCTAGTGATAGAGAGGTTGAAGATGTAGAGAAGATTAAGGCAATTGTAGAGATGAAGCCTTCAAAGACTGAGAAAGAGATTCAAGGGTTTTTAGGGAGGATAAAATACATAAGCAGGTTCATAGCCGAACTCACCATGACATGTGAACCACTTTTTTGATTGCTCAAGAAAGAAGTTCCCACGGTATGGAATGAACAGTGCCAAGAAGCCTTTGGGAAGATTAAGAGTTATTTGATGAAGCCACGAATATTGGTTCTACTGGTACTTGAAAAGCCATTATTGTTATATCTCACAACCACAGATATAGCAATAGGGCTTTGCTTGCTCAATATCTAGAGTATTCTAGAAAAGAGAATGGAATTTATTATATTAGCAAGAAGATGCTGGATTATTAAGAGGAGTATACAACACTTGAGAAGACATGTGTAGCCCTTGTATAGGCTACCCGAAAACTTAGACATTACATGCTTACTTTCAAGGTCTTGTTGATAGCCAGGATGGACCCTTCGAAGTATTTGATGGAGAAGCCGGTGCAAGATGGGAAGATAGATAAATGAGTTCTGCTTTTGTTAGAATTCGATATCAAGTATGTGACTCAGAAGTTCTTAAAGGGGAGAATAATTGCCAATCACTTAGCTCATTGTTCACCTGAAGAAGCCAAAGAAATCCAAGGGGACTTTCTAGATGAAGATATCACAGGGATAGGGTTAGAACCATGGAAGATGTATTTTGATGGAGCAACTAATTAGAATGGAAGTGGCAATGGGTTTCTCATAATTTCTCCAAAAGGGACACATATCCCATTCTTTGGTAGGCTCAACTCTCCTAACACTAATAACACCATAGAATATGAAACTTGCATTATGGGATTACAAGTAGCCCTTAGTCTTGGAGTGGAAGTGTTGGAAGTGTATGGTGACTTAGCCTTGATAATTTCTCAGATTCAACGTAGGTGGAAGATTAAGGACGAAAATCTAGTGGCTTATCATAAATGTCTTCCGAAATCGGTATCAAAGTTTGGAAAGATTTGATACCAGTTTGTGTTGTGAGTACAGAATCAGATTGTAGATGCTTTAGCAACAATGGCATCCATGATGGATGGGCCCAAGGAAGACCAAGCTTGGCCAATAGTGGTGGAACAAAAAGAAGAGCTGACTTGTTGCCTATCGGTAGAAGGAGTCAAAGAAATAAATGGGGAAGGTGAATGGTATTCAAACAATATCTCAAGGAAGGGACATACCCAAAGTCTACGGGGAGTAATGACCAATTGACTATCTGGAGGTTATTTACTAATTACATTATTTGTGGTGAAAGGTTGTATAGAAGATCATATGGTGGAATTCATCTCTTTCATATGACTACCAAAGAAGCATAGCAAGTAATTGAGGAGGTCCATGAGTTAAGTTCTGGGCCACATATGAATGCACACATGTTGTCATGAAAGATAAGGAGACAGAGTTATTACTGTACTACTATGGAAGTAGATTGTGTAGCTCATGTTTGGAAATGTCACCGGTGCCAAGTCTATGGAGATCTAAAGCACATGCCGCCAATGCCATTACATATAATGACTTCATCATGCCCGTTCTCTACATGTGGAATAGATATTATTGGGAAAATTCACCCAACCGCATCAAATGGTCATGAATTCATACAAGTAGCTATTGATTACTTCATTAAATGGGTGGAAGCCGCCTTGTATAGGGTGTTGAACTCGAAGAAAGTCACTCAGTTTATTCACATTAATATCATTTGCTGATATAGGATACCGCATAGATAATGGGCTTCATTTCAAAGGAGAAACGGAGAAGTAACTTTGAGAATCCAATATTCAGCACCACAAACCCTCACCCTACCATCCTCAAACAAATGGAGTAGCAGAGGCTGCAAACAAAAACATAAGGCGGATTTTGAAGAAGAGCATGAAGAACTACATGGATTGGCATTTACAGTTACCCTCTGCACTTAAGGGGTTCATGACATCAATTTGGTCATCCATAGGAGCCACTCCTTATTCATTAGTATATGGGATAGAGGCAATCCTTCCCATTGAAATGGGTGTTCTTTCATTGAGAATATTATTGGAGAGTAAAATCCCCGAAGTAGATTGGTTGTAGAGTATGTAGGACCATTTCTACATGATGGATAAGAAAAGGCTCAAGGCCTTGTATCACATTCAAGGTTACCAAAGGAAACTCAGAAAAGCCTTTGACGAGAAAGTGAAAGTTAGAGATTTGAAGATAGTAGATCTAGTGTTGAAGGAGATTTGAGCCCCAGCTCAAGAAACGAATGGGAAATTGAAGCAAAATTAGGCAGGTCCATATATCATCAAGTAGACATACTCTAGGGGAGTAGTATGGTTGATGGACTTAGACGCAAACCCTTTCACTGAGCCAACTAATATAGATCAATTGAAGAAAACCACGTATGAGGTGGTAGTATGAAGAACGGCCATGTCTGAAGTGGTTGTAGATTAGGTCATTTTCTTTCCTAGGTTCGGTGGTGAAAAAAAAAAAAAATTGACCTGCTTGGTTGAAAACCCAAAAGGATGGTGTAGAAAAAAATTAAGTCTTAAAAAATGTTAGATTGAAAACTCGAAAGGACGATTTATGCAAGAGGAGAGAAAAAAAAAGAGTGAGAGAGCTTGCTAGGTTGAAAACCCGAAAGGGCGGCCTAGGCAAAAATTAAGGCAAATAAAATGAACTACGTGATGACTTGATCCTTTCACCAAAGAGGTACGTAGGCAACCATATATTGGTCCAGTCACAACTTACCCAAACCAACCATTCACCCATCAAGCATTTAAGAAAAAATTTGCCAAGATTCAACCATTCCATTAACACAAATCATGCCAATACATAAACCTTAAAAACAAACATAAGCCCTGAACAAAGCAAACCCTAAACAGAACCCTATAGCTGAAAGTCCTAAATAATTCGTAAAGCTAAAAATTTCAAACTAACTTTTTAAATAAACATGTTCAAAGCCAAAAAAAGAAAAAAAGAATAAGGACTTCCTCAGCCTTTTCTTCTTTGATTGCTTGTTAGTTCCATCTGTAGCAATTCACCTGTTGTCTCTCTCCCTCCTTTTGAACTCGTTGTTGTTATCCTCTTGCTAGCTTTTGCTATCATCAAGAAACTATTTTCTTATAGAAGCCGTGTCAATCTCTTTATCCCTAATCTTGCCCACTAGCTAGTTAGAGTATTCCATAGTCATTTTGTTAAAGTAATCCTTAATAAAAGATTGATCTACTCGGTTAGCCATGTCGAAGCCCATCAGCATGTTCCTTACAGAAGTAGGAGTTGTGTCCACAGGAACAAAATGTTTTCTTCCTCTATTGCCAAGCATCCCTTGCTTATACTGGAATTGTCTTAAGAGTTTATTAGCCTTATTGAAAGTCGCCCTCCTTAAGCCAACCAAAAAGATATGATTTGATCTTAGAGACCGTAACAAAGGGGGAGGGCACTTCCACCAATAACATTCCCAGGGAATTAAGATATCAGATTTCTTGTCCGAAAATTTCACCCAATCACTTTCAGGCTGACACTTGGTTTTGAGGACAGCCCTGCTAAGGATATTACTAGGAACACAATTGGCAACAGTGGGTGTAGCTATCATGTCCAGACTTTCCATCAACCATATCTGCAAAGTCAAGTGACTTTCGAGGAATTGTTGTGATTCTCCACCATGAAATACAAAGTCCAACCCTAAAAGAGTTTTTGCTAAGATCAAAGAAGCATGATTAACACCTTCCCTAACTTGACTCATAATCTTATGGCTCGAGCACCTACAAAGCAAGGTCTTCCAGAATAAAGTAAGAATTCTCCCACAAAGTATAGAGCTAAACCAAAATTTTTCTACATGTTGTCAAACAGACCATGAGTATATTTATCAATAAGCCTTGTAACAACTGCATGAAGATTCACCATGTGGCCTTCAATTATGCTACTGGTAACTAAAGTAGAAAGGCCTAAGGTGTCAGATAAAATCTCCCTATGCATGGGATCACAGGAAACTGCTACAGACTTTTTGCCAAACTCATAACCCAGAATAGCAGAAAATTCTTCGATTGTAGGACAAAGTTCAGAAGTGTTACATCGGAATACATGGTCTTTAATATCACATAAGTTCACCGCGGCATGGAGAAAATCCAAATAGATCTTGACATTCCTTGGAGCTTGGATTTCCTCTAGCTTGAAGGTAGTGAAATTGTTCTTGGTAACAAAATCAAAGCTAGGAACCCCTTTATTAATATAATGTGTGATTGAATGAGGAAGATTTTGATTGTTAGCCATGAATAGTTCTTGTATATGATTGATGTTTCTTGATAACTTTGATGTAGAGATTTGTTTGTAGGTTTAATGCTAAAATAGGTTTCCTTAATCTCTAACCATGTTTAAATAAGGCCAGGGAGTTGAAGCTGAGTAGGAAAGTGTTTCAAAGTCCAAAATGGATAAAATATTTTTCAAAAAATAAAAAAAACGAAGAAAACACGACAAAAAAATGTGAAAAGTCATGGCAAAATTGGGTGTGCAAATCGGCACTCCCTAAGTGCTGAATGGTACTCCAAGAGTGCTGATTGGCACTCAACCCTATCATAGTTTTATTGAGTTATTTTGTGTTTTTGGGAACTTTGTTAGTTCGTTTTGGCTCCATTTTTCACTCCAAAAAGTGGTTGTGCAATAAAACTTCTCAAAAATTCACATTGATTGTCAAATTGGGGCATTAGGTCATGCCTCTTTCATTTTTTTTTTAAAAGTCATCATCATCATTTGTTTCAAAAGAAAAAAGAGGAAATTAACTAACTCAAATTTTTTTCAAAATCATGCATTCATTTTCTAAATTAGGGGTATTCAGCCATGCCTTATTCCCCTTTCTGCAACAAACCAAATCATTCATCTCTTTTCCAGAAGAAAATTGTTTTCCCTAAAAAAATCATCATGCATAGATTTCCAAACTAGGGGCATTTGAGCATGCCTTATTCAGGTGAGCACAATCTTATCAAGAGTGGTCAGATAAGTTCAAATTGTACAATATAAAGCTTCATCATGCAAATTCTAAACTTGTCTCATCTCTAGCAAAGCTAAAGTCATCTAAGGATAAGGAGCTAAAGGTGGAAATTAATATAAATTTTCTGACAAAGGAATATTTTGTCTCTTGTAGGAAAATTAAAACATAAGTCAAGCATCATTCAGACTTGGAGTTTGCCTATGGGAAGATCTCTAAGATCCACCCCTAGAAGAACCACCTTCTGTGTCTCCTTTTCTCTCTTGACTTGCATGAAACCGAGATTCTTGTTGCCTAATATGAAAGTCAAGGTTTCTAATTCTTTCTTCCAAAGATCTTTTGTTGGCCTTAGCGTTTGCGATTCGATTACTTTGCAAAATCATCAAAGACAGGCGTTAAGATTCATGAATGTCAAACAAAAGGCAGTAGGGGAGTGCCATCTTTTACCCAAGTTACTTCATTGAGAACATATTGGGAAGATTCCGTGTGTACCACTAGCTGCAAGCCTTAAATCATTCACATGCTTTCCTCCACGAGATCAACACCTACCTGGAGCATAAGGCCACAAGTTCAGAAATTGTTGGATAGACAGAGAATGAGATAAGAGATTAAAGGGTCCAAGGGACATTCGGGTTACATTTCGGCCGGTCTAGATCCATAAAGTTGTAAGATTCGTCAGAATTCATTATCTCATATTGCCATATTGGAAAATTGGGATATGTCTCCATGAAAGAAGTAAAAGGACCACTAGCATTGCTAGGAGAGGGACTCTCTGCCCTTAAAGATGAAGCCTAAAAGATGCAACATTCAGACATTTTCACAAAGGGAAAAAAAATGATGCAAGTCATGATGCAAATTAATTTGGAAATGGAAAAAGTTCACCAATGCTCTTGAGATGTTAGCTAAGCAACCTCGTAAGTGAGCCTTGACAAATTGAAGGTAGTCTCTCGGTATCCCAGAAATGATGAGGCCAATCTGAGCATGAGCTATTTCTTCATTAGTCAGAAGGTCTGCCAATCGGATAGAAGGACAAGGATGGACAAGAATCATTTGAGGAGGGTACACATGTTGAACCAGAGCTAGCACCTAGTTTCCAAGATACCGGTACCTCCCATGGCCACATTCGAACAAGACTTGATGCTCATTAAACTCTTGAGCCCATGCACATTCGTCATGCTTTTCACATCCAAGCCAAGGGTCTGAACATCACAAAGAACCCAAAATGTGAAAAATTATGATTCAAGACATCTGAACATCACAAAGAACCCAAAATGAAAGAGTAGCCATACCCACAAAAAAAAAAAAAAAAAAAACACAACTAAACTAGACTTCACAAAAAAATCAAAACTCAACTCCTCGGTGTCTAAGCCGTCAATCACTATTTGCCAATCCTACAAAGAACACTTGGGGGGCGTTGACAGACAATACTTAGGCAGCCAGTGAAGAAACCTTGGAAACATATCATCAACATCTTCCAAAAGATGTGGACCAACACCAAAATATTCATACATTCAGATTTGAAAAAAACAAGATCAACACACATCAACAACAACATAAAAAAACTTTGCAAAATACACCTAACCAAGAACTTAAATCTCACCTGCCAAACAAATAGTGCACCTCCTAAGCTTGAAAGACTACTTTGAGAAAGCTAAGTCATAAAGTGTGAGAGGGTTGCATAAGCCATGCCACCTGAGTCATAATTTTTGATCCGATTGATATCCCTCAAACTCCACAAGTAACATAAACTCACCGTGCTTCCCGAGTCACGACATAAGAGAGTTCCAATAAAAAGGAGCATAAACATCTAGGTGCCAGTTGCCACAGACTCACACTTGTCAATATTGGAATACAGCCACATCAAGGACACATTTTTACTGCTAACTCGTAGAAGGATCACACCCATAAAACTCCTATTCTTTGCTGGTGAAATGGAATCATTACCCTCAATTCTATCACCACCCAATTTTAAGCTAGTAATGGCCGAGAAATCATATGGTGTCAACATCACCTCGACAATGCCTAAAAAATGAAAGGTATAAGTGGTATCCTAGAATTGCTCAAAATGCAACAAGCAGTTGAAGATCCTTGTACTTAGTGGTGTTGTAATCCAAAAGAGCTTGGAAAAAGGTCTAGAAGCCGGCTTCATTGATGACATTTCTAATGTCTGGGGATAATGCCTCCTACCTATGCTTCAATAACTGTAGACTACCCCGGCTCTTGAAATTCTACAATTAATAACAACAACAAAAACAAGAAAACCAAAAAAAAAAAAAAAATGAAACCTTGTCAATCATCATGATATCCACAAAAATACCTTGTTCCAAAAAAACTTAGCCCAAAATCCCAACAAACAGATAAAGATGCCGCTCACAAAATTAGCGACACCCAAATGCCGTTTCACAAATTTATATTCTATGACATCCTAACAGTACCCCAATCAAAAAAAAAAAAAAAAAAAAAAAAAATCCTTCATCTCCATAAAAACATTTAACAATGACCCAAATTTACACAAATTGTTTTTCCATACCCATGAAAAATAATGCACAAACACCTACACCAAAAATTTCCATACCCATAAAAAATAAGCTTACCCAATTTTGTCTACACATCAAATTCCTATAATCAATCAAAATTTGCCCAACAATGTCCAAAATCATATCCAACACAAAGCCTAACCGATGACTAACATTGTCCAAACTTGACGATACCAAACAACTCAACAATTCAAAAATGCCCAAAAAGAATTAACATGTCCTCACAATAATTTCCATCTAGATCATATAACATCCAAAGACTCCCACAAGAGAAAATGGCAACAAATAAAGACAATGCCTCATCATAAATTTCTCAACAAAACAAGAAATCAACAAATTTACCAACAAAATAAAAAAAAATTAGCTCACCTTGAAATTTTTGTTGGATGGGTGTGGAGCATGAGTGCTTGGGTCTTAAAGAAGTCCCTTTTCATCATTCCATTCTATTGATGGATGATACTCCTTCCCATTAAATGTAAGAAAGTAAGGTGATCTAGGAGGAAATGCCATGGAAGTTGGGGGGGGGGGGGGTGGGGGGGGAGGAAAAATGGAAATGGGTTATGAAAAATGAGTTTTTCAAAGAGGCACAAAAATTAAAAGATCTAAAGAAATATTCAAAGGAATGGTAGAAATCAAGTTTAGAAGCTTGGAGAAGTGATTTCCTAAGCAAGAAATGGTGTGGGAAAAGAGAAAATGCACGAGGCATGGAGCTTGGAATAGTAACAATAGAGGAAGAGGAAGTGGGAAGAAGAAGAAAGAAAAGATGATGGAGCAAAAAAAATAAATTAAAAGGGGGCCAAAGTTTTGGCCCTCTCATTGTCCCTTTTTACTTAAGTTGCTGAGTCAACTCAGGTTTGATAGAGTTGACACGGTCAAACTTGAGTTAACTCATAAAATTTTTTTGAAAAGATGAATGAAAGAAAAAAAAAAGAATTAATAAAAAAAATGATGAATGAAAAAAGAAAAAAAACGAAAATTATGAAATGAAAAAAAATGAATGAATGAAAAAAAAATGAAGGTGAATGAAATAAAAAAAATGAATGAAATGAAAAAAAATTGAAAGAGAAATATTTGAAAAAAAAAAGAATTGAAAAAAAAATTGTTCTTTAAAATTTTTTAGAAATGTTTTTAAAATTTGTGGCATTAATTGTGTTGGAAAAAGAGAAGAAGAGAAAATTAAAGAGAAGTAAATTTAAAAAAAAAAAGAAAGGGGAAAAAGGAAAAAATAAAAAAAAGAATTTCACAAGGAATAAAGTTGATCAAGGGAAACAAAAAGGAACGAAAAACTCCCTAAGCTAAGCAGATAAAGTCTCAATCATCAAAATACTAATTTGATTTTTTTTTTTACAAATTCATAGACTAGGTGAATAAAGTTTTCTGTCGGCTTCTAGATTGGGTGAATACAGTTCTCGGTCACCTCATTCTAGATTAGGCGAATAGAGTTCTTAATCATTGCAAGTCAGATTGAGTGAATAGAGTTCTTAGTCTACTTTCAGATTGAACAAATACATTTTCTGGTCACCTTATTCCAGATTGAGTGAATAGAGTTCTCAACCATTCCAAGTTAGATTGAGCGAATAAAGTTCTCATTGGCTTCCAGATCGAACGAATACAGTTCCCAACTACCCTTATCTTAGGTTGGGCGAATAGAGTTCTTAGTCTACTTTCAGATCGGGTGAATACAGTTCTTGGTTACCTTATTTTAGATCTAGTGAATATAGTTCTTGGTTACCTTACTTCAGATTGGACGAATAAAGTTCTTAGTTGGCTTCCAGATCGGGCGAAAATAGTTCTTGGTTACCTCATTTTAGATTGGGGGTATAAAGTTCTCAACCATTCCGATAATCCACTATTATCACAATGAGCGGTTTCAAGTAAAGGAATCTTAGTACCTTATACCAACCTACAGTTGAACCCTTACCCCAATACACAATTGGACTTGTTCTGTAGTAACAATCTCTCATTTTCAATGTACAGCTCTTAGTACGCGACTTAATTACCAACTTGAGAAAGATGTTGGTTGCAAAGTTCTTCAATTCATCAACATGATGAAGATCACGAAGCTCCTTAGTCACAAAACCCAACGGCGTACAAATGCGGTAGCTTCTTTAAGAGAAAGATGAACTAGGGCAATTTTTGCCTTCAATCACAATTTGCATGAACAAAACTTTGCTACATACTTGCCCCACCTTTGATGGCCCTTAAAATAATATTTATATATGTTTAGGGTTGTGAGAAAAGAAAACCTAAACATGTACACATGAATTGGAGTGAAATCAGATCTGAAATACCGATTTTCATAAATCTCGATAGATAGAGTATCTATCAAGCAGTTGTTGAGCATCGGGCTAAAGTAGCCTTTCAAACCTTGGTAGGTGCTATCTATTGAGTTAGCTGTCGAGCTTTAAAATCCAGCACTTCTTCGCTTGATTTTTGGACATACTTGCATGGCTTTAACACTTGGACTTGAAACATTGTTCCTTTAAGTATTAAACACATCCTAGATCTACCCAATTACAAGTAAAGTGCGTTTTGTCAAAGGATTTGCCAATTCCAAATGACATATGCTCCTAACATCATTCACATATGTCCTAACATAAGAATTTCTTTTATGTTGAGTGGCCTTAGTTAGATATTTAAAAAATTCATTCTCCCTAATCTCTAAAATAAATCCTTCCTTGTGGAATACGTTCATGTAGGTATGATTCTAACTTTACTTTCTATAATGATTTTATTTTTATTTTAACTTTAAGAACATGCTCTCGTCTATGGTTTATTTTCTATGAATGTGATGTTACTTGTGTTTAGATAACCATGTTTGTCATATGTTATTGCATGCTCTCTTCTTGATTTTGAAAAATTCACATGATTGGTTGATTTATATGCCCAGATTTTGGGTTGAATTTCTTTTTAAGATTTTAGATCTGCATTTTTCTCCATGTTGTTCAAACTAAAAATCAAATCTGCATTTTTTCTCCATGTTTTTTAAAACTAAAATCAGATACGAATTTTTCTCCATGATTTTCAAAAATAAAATCTGATCTGAATTTTTTTTATGAAATCTGATTTATAGTTTGTTTATAAAATCTGATCTGTATATTGTTTACAAAATCTAATATGTATTTTTTTTATAAAAATCTGTTCTGTATTTTGTTTATAAAATCTGGTTTGTTTTTTTTTAATAGAGAATCTTATCGGTATATATATATATTTTTTTATAAAATCTGTTCTTATATTTTCATTAAAAAAAAAAAAAATCTGTTTTTCTCTCACATTTAAAAATCCAAACAATATCTGAATTTTTATTAAAAATTCATTCTTTTTCTTTTGTGGAAACTCAGATTTAAATTTTCACCAAGCATTTTCATCAAACCTTTTTACACAAAATAAAGTGCAGATCTATTGTTCTTAAATAGCATTTTAACCCTAGGTCTAGGTTTTGACAAGGCATTTGTTCTACATCATTTGACATTTTGAATATGGGTATTTACAAGGTCATTTAAAGTCTAGAAGACCAGACTCTATCTAGGTAGGGTGGGTGCCTAACACCTCCCCATCCTATAATCTAGCTCCTAAACCTTAGAATTTTACGTTGGTAGGATTAGTGTCTTATTTTATTTTTGGTAGATTGTAACTAGGAAATAAGACTTTGTATTTTTTTTTACTAGATTGTACCTAAGGCTGCGTTTGTTTCGACGGAAAACGATTTCAGGAAATGATTTTCCGCGTTTTCCGTCGTTTGGCACGGACTGAAAATTCAGTCAAACGGAAAATATCAATCTGTTGACTGTAAAAAACAGCGTCTGACCCGGAAAATTTTTTCCTCTTCTATTTTACCTTCAAATGAATTCAGCCCTCATTTTCCCCTCGCCTTCTCGCTGCCTCAAGTGAAGTTCCAGAAACACAGCTCCAGTCAACCTCCACTCCCTGCCTCAAGCCGGTCCGATCTTCACCCCCGTCCGACGAGCGCCGCCACTCCCACGGTGAGTTTCCTCCACCGTTTCTCGCAGTCCCCTTCACACACCAAACGCACCCACACCTCCGGCCCACACCCACACCCACACAACCTCACTCACACCCACACAACCTCACCCACACTCCTCCACAGCTCCGGCCCACTAAACAATGTCGCAGCCCCACACCGCCGACCCACCTATCACATCCCCATCCACCCAGCTCCGACCCACAACCTCCGGCCCACACCCACACAACCGATCCCCACACAGCTCCGGCCCACTGGACAAACCCACAGCCCCACACCGCCGACCCACTTTACACATCCCGATCCCCCAGCTCCGACCCACAACCTCCGACCCACACCTCCGGCCCACACCCACAGACCTCCGATCCCCACAAAGCTCCGGCCCACTGGACAAACCCACACATGCGCACCTCCGATCCACACAACGTCACCCACACCTCCGATCCACACTGGACAAACCCACACCTCCGACCCACCCATCTATAAAACCCGACCAACCCTCCGACCCACCCTCTGCAAATGGTGCTCTGGGTTGACACCGTTTCTGGCTTTTATATATATATATATATATATATATATATATATATATATATATATATATATATATATATAATTATTTAATTAAATACCTATTTAATTATTGATTTTTTTTAATTATGTAGTTATTTATTAAATTATTGATATCAGAAATTCAATGTTGGTACTCTTACAATTATACAAAAATATCAATTGTGCTGCGCTTACAATTATTTAATTAAATGCAATGTGATTTGTTAGGGATTTTCTGCTCTTGGTGTTTTTGTTGATGGGTACCTTACTGTTTACGTAGAAAATGTTTAGATTATTATTTAGTGGGGAATTAAACATTTTATGGCGGCTCATAATGGTTTTGATCTCACTTGTTCAAAAAAAAAATAATACTATAGATTGCTTGAATTTGGATTGTTTTACTGTTGTGATTATTTCTATATACTGTGTACTCAATATCATGTTTGTTTGCATACCTCTTAGACCACAATGTTTGTGATGTTTAGATGAAGAAAAAAATCAAAGCAGCAGTTCTTGCCTCAGTTGCATCTGTCCTCCTTGTGGGGGTTGCGTTGGTATGGAAATTGCGACGTAGACGACTGCCTAGGGCGCCTTATGTTAATCATGCAGCCGAAAGAGAGCATTACATAAATAGTATTCTGCATGGAAGTGAGAGACTTTGTGTTAGTCAAATTAGGATGAAACCTATAGCTTTTCACCACTTATGTCACATCCTCACTGAGGGGGAGCACATACGCCCTACTACGCACATGTCCGTTACGGAGCAAGTGCTAATTTTTTTACACATTATTGGTCATAATGTGAGGTTTCGTGTAATTGGTAGTCGGTTCCATAGATCAACTGAAACTGTCCATAGATACTTCAACGTTGTCCTTAGGGGGGTCCTGAAATTATATAGAGCTCTAATAAGACTGCCTACCGAAGATACACCCCCAGAGATAAGGGATAGCAGAAGGTTCTACCCCTATTTCAAGGTAAATATTAAGACTTGTGTATATGTGTAAATTGTGAAAGTTTGTGTAATTCTAAATCATTATGTTTGTCGAAAATTAGGATTGTGTTGGAGCGATAGATGGTACACATGTTCGTGCATCTGTGCCACCTGAGATACAAGGAAGGTTTCGTGGTCGCAAAGGTGGAACCACACAAAATGTGTTAGCTGCCATTAGTTTTGACTTGAAGTTCACTTATGTATTGGCTGGATGGGAAGGCAGTGCACATGATTCACGTGTGTTAAATGATGCATTTGCTAGGCCACGGGGATTTTCAATTCCCTCAGGTATTATAGGATGACTTCACCTTTTGAGTTTATTAGTTTAATAAATTTTGTGCATTTTTCGAAGCATAGTAGTGATTTTGTTTTATTTTTTAACATATGTAGGTAAGTATTATCTTGGTGATGCTGGGTATGGTAATAAAAATGGAATTCTGTCACCCTATCGGAGTGTGCGATATCACTTGAAAGAGTTTAGTGATCATCCTCCTGAGAATGAACAAGAATTGTTCAACCTCCGACACTCTTCCTTGAGAACTACCATTGAGCGAGGATTTGGAGTGTTGAAGAAACGTTTTCGAGTGTTGGATGCAGAACCATTTTGGTCTTTTGAAACACAAGTGAAAGTAGTGTTAGCATGTTGTGTGATTCATAATCACATTATGGGGGTTGATCCTGCTGACTATATTATGGAAGCTGCAATGAACCAAGTAGAGGGTAGTGGCTCCCAACAAGAAACACAGTCACGTCGGGAGTCCCTTGAAGACAGTAGAGTGTGGAATGCTAAGAGAGATGAGATATGCGCAGCTATGTGGTCTGATTATACCAGTAGTGGAGAGTAGAACTTTATTTAGATTTATGTGCTTGTCATATGTACTATATTCTTGTTTTATATATGTTTAATCTATTTACTGTAGACTTCTAGTGGTGTAAGGATCATTATTTTCAGTAGTTGTTTCGTTCTGTTGTTCACATCTATAATCATGGTTGTATGTGTGTTTGATTTGTTGTTCATATGCACAGTAATTTGTGAATGCTACTTGGATTGTTTAAATGCTAGTCTCACTATGCAATTATCATATGTAGTAATGTCGAAAGGGAAAGAAAAGGTGGGTAGTAAGCAATTTCGATGGTTGCCACCAATGCACACAACGATGCTAACTGTACTTGCCGAAGAGGCCATGAAGGGCAACAAGCCCTCGAACACTTTTAAGCCCGGGTCCTTCGCTACTGTTGCCAAGGCGATAACTGAACAGTTTGGGGTCGAGTGCCATGCTGGGTATGTTGAGAATCGAATGCGTACTTTGAGGACAATGTGGACTACCATTCAAACTCTTCAAAAGAAGAGTGGGTTCGGTTGGAATGATAGCTTAAAAATGATCACGTGCGATGCGAAGACGTACCAAGAGGAAGTTATGGTATGGCTTTCAACTATATTTGTGCATTATATTTTCTATTGTTCTTATTCCATAAATCATGGATTATGTCTCTTGTGGTAATAATAGCTTATACTTGTTTATCATTCACATAAATCATCTAATGACATAAATATTGAATTGAATATTGAATTTATGAGTGAAGTGATCATTGCATTGTTATTGTATGTTCCTGTCTCCCTTACAGGCGCATCGGAAGCATGCTGATTTTTTGAACAAAAAGATAGAGTTGTATGATGAGTTGGCCATTGTAGTGGGTAAGGATTTGGCCACAGGAAGCTTTGCTAAGTCATATGCTGATATTGACACAGAGCATGACAATGCAGAGAGCACTGAGATGGTGGCTGATAATGGGGAGGAGGGTGTGGTGGATAAGGGGAAGAATATGGTAGAATCGTCCACCACTGGGTCCACACTTTCAAAATCCCGCAAAAGAGGCCGTGCAGCTCCCTCTGATGATAGCGCTCTGACTGATTTGTCTGATCAGCTTAAGGAAATTGCCGTGGCCTTGAAAGAAATCAGTCGGGGGCCTATTGATTTTAATAGTCTTTACTCTGAGGTGATGGCTATGGCGGCGGATGGGTATAGTGAAGATCTGCTCGCAACTGCCTTTGACCATCTGTGTGAAAATAAGAAGGTAGCTAGGGGATTTCTGGCCAAGACTGCTAAGTTGAGGAAGCTTTGGATGGATAGTTATTTTTTCACTCGACTCTGACTTGTCTGTGTAGTGCTGATTGTGATGGTAGGGATTGTGTGTGATGTAGTACTAGTATGATCCTAACATTGTATGATATATGTGACAATTATATTATCGGTAAGCAGCCTATGTATGTATTTGTAACCTGTAGGATGTGAACTTTTTTGTAATATTGGGACGATACAATTGCCCAAGTTATGTGTGGTGACTTTAAGTATGTAGGGCACATGTGCACTGTTCAGATACCACTTGTAGGTATCAATTTTGCATACCATGGACTTGTAATGGTGAACGTACATTATGTGCATTTTGATATAAATATTACCACGTGATATTCGGATGGTCTTTGTTGATGTTGAAGTCGATAATTATTTTTGTGATGTTTTTTGTAACTGTTGAAGTGGATGATTATTTTTGTGCTATTACAGGTTCATCTAGGCAATGCAGGTTTTTATTTGTAAATGCATTTTATATTTTCCGTAAAATATGTGAACAAACCAAACATGGGAAAATGAATACAGTAAAATGAATTTCAGAAAATGCCAAACAGTGGAATTTGTTTGCTGCCCTTATTTTCCATGGTGCAACCAAACAGCATTAGTACATTTTCTTTACGGGAAAATATTTTTTCCGGAAATGATTTTCCGTCCGGAATTGATTTACCGTCGAACCAAACGCAGCCTAAGAGTCAAAGTAATGTAAAGTTCTTTATGCCATGACGTAATTATTTCCAATTAATAAGAATACATACTATTCAAGATATATTATAACTTGTAGAGTTTTCTTATTTTACTTATAAAATAAGTGGTGACTCCATATGATCTTGAAAAGGGAAGGTGCTGATACCTGATGATGCAAAGAATAATCAGTAGGCTGGATGCTTCGGACTTGAAAGGACTATTGGTTCTCTTGGCTGCCTGAACAAAGAAAGAAAAGCAAATCAAAGGCGACCGGGGTTGCCGGCTGAAAACCCTCCGATGACAAAGTTAGTTTTTCTCTCCATATTATGAGTTCCAACTTTTTGGAGTAAAAATTCCACATACCTTGGGTTTGTCTGAAACTGCCTTTATATAGCGTTCTCATTGGCGGTTACCAAAATTCGAATTTCTCCTGACTTCAAGGAGAGATAGAACTCAAACGTATCTGGCATAACCGTTTGGAAGTTATGCTTTCGTTTCGCAACGGATACCTGGCGGTTACCCGTAGGATAAGGGACTGTTATACCTTATTTGGAGATTTTTCTAAGTGTAACACCCCCGTCCTGGAGTATCTCAGTTGGGTGTGCTTTGTTACATGCGCAGGGCTGTCTCGTCTAACGAGTGAACATCCTCAAGACGAGGATAGTGATCTGGACGAGTGTATCACTGGAGGTGTTTACCTCGTCCAGATCTCCTCTTCCCAGAACGAGGTATTAGTGGGCAAACTCCCGAGGGTATTCTCAATGGTAGGTAGATCACGGACGACCTGTATGGACGACTTGGAGATAGGCTGAATTATTCCCTTATCAGTTGCCCCCATGTTTTAAGGTCGTCCAGAGTTCTTTTGTTTCTTGGGTTCGTTTCGAGATATTATTCCACGTGTCCCAAAGTCAGGGACGAGGTTGTGAGGGTCCAGATTATGTCACGTGTCATTGCTCACTTGGGTTAACCGTTGTGTTGGTTGGGGTTCTCGAGGGGTTGCCACGTGTTATTTCTTGATTGGTCATTTTGCTCTGGGTTTTACTTTTCAACGCCTATAAATAGTGGATTTCCTCCCTTACCCTCCCCATTTTTCCAATTCTCTCGTTTGACATCTCTTGTCCATCGCCTCGTCTAGGAGTATTCCAGCGTCCTTTAGTTTCCCTCGTCTAGATCCAGGTATTTTCTCTACGCTCGTTTTTTAGGCTTCCCTTCATTTTCAAAATGTCCGACACTTTTTCCTCGTCTAGCAATAGTGTTGATAGGGAGATAGATGAATACCGCAATACAACTAGCTATAGTAGTTCTGATAGTGGTAGCAGTAGTAGTGGTAACACAGACGAGTATGTTTCTGGGGTTCCTGGGGTTCCCTTAGAGGTTTTCAACGAAGAATTTAGGACGAGGGTAGCATCTGGGTCTGGAGCTGGTACGTCTAGCGCGCCCTCGTCCACTAGAAGGGACGAAGTCGAAACTGTGTACAGTTGTGCTGTTGGGGTTCCAGCCAAGACGGACGAGAGAAAATTGGCGTCCCTTAGGAGCTGGTACCAAATCCCGGACGAGCTAAATCCTAGATTAGCCGTCCGTAATGAGTGGTGTTGTCAACCCCATTTTGGCATTGAGGTTTATGAAGCCTACCTTCTAGGTGGCCTTAGGCTGCCCCTCAATGCTTTTGCCAGGGAGTTACTCACTAGGTTAGGCGTGAGTTTATGTCAGTTGAATCCTAATGCATGGAGACTAATTGTCTCTATGCAAATTTTGTGGAGAGAGGTTTTCGAAGGGGACTGTCCTCTTACTGTGGACGAGTTCCTTTTTTGTTATAAACCCTCCGAAATTAGTCAGTCTCGTGGCTTTTATCAATTCACAGCCAGGAGAAAAGACTGTAGGATAATAAAGTCTTTGGTGACCTTGGATAGGAATTGGAAGACGGAGTTCTTCTTCGTCTCCGGTCTTTGGGCAGGACGCCCTGCTGATGTGGGTAGGGATCCATTTCCCCCATATACAGGAGAATTAGGGAACCTTCGTCCTGAAGATATGCTCACCACTACTGTAGCTTCGCCTTTATTACATATCTTTCCAAGCTAATTTCTTCGTCCTTGTTGCAGGTGTTAAAAGGCCGTCGCTGAGTAAGTTCCATCTAGGACCCGTCCAGAAAGCTCGTCTTCATCAGAGAGGGACTTCCACTCCCTGGTCACTTTGCAGCGTCTTGCCACGTGGGGACTTGGCCCTGAGCCCTCTCCTGAAGCCTTAGCTCACGAAATTACAATTCGTCGACGTGAGTTCTCGTCTTGCACTTCCTTCCCCTTTTTCTTCTCTTTTTTCTTCTTCTTTTTTTTTATTTTTATTTTTTACGCTTATTATTATTATTCATTTTAGGGATGGCTACGATGAAAGAAAACAAAGGAAAGGGAGTGGCAGATGAGCGTCCTAGGCAGGACGCCGAGGTTAGGACTCGTCCTGCTGCTGGCGACAAGAGGAGCCTGTCAAAGGCCATAAACCTTGAGAATCTTCCCAGCCGGAGGGCCAAGCACAGGAAGTCGTCCAGGCCTGGGGTCGTCTCTCCTGCCGTCCCTGTTCCCCCTCAACCAACGTCCGTCCATGTCGTCGACGTGGAGTCAGAGCCAGCTCCCACCCCACCGCCCAAGACCAACGCTCCCGTCTCGCCCCTTCCTCCCGTTGATGTTGTGCCCAACCTCCTCGAGAGTGAGGGCTTGGCCTGGGAGAGGTTCCAGCAGGCAGTGTCTGACGAGGACGTGGCTGCATGCTACAACATGTCCTTGAAAGATTTTGAGCACTCGGGCGTCCATGATCTTTTCAAGGTAACTGATGCAAGTGTGTTCACGTCCTTAATTTTTATGTCTGTTTACTTGGCTTGATATAAAAACTCTTATTTATTTGTACAAGCCATGTCCAAGTTTATAGCCGCGTCCAGGCAGGCTACTGAGCTGGACAGGACGAGACTACTGTTAGAAAGGAGGATCAAGGAGGTCAAGGACGAGTGCAAGGGCTGGGCGGAGACGGCTGCTGAGGCGAAGGACGCGGCCAAGGGCTTGCTAAATCTCGTCGAGGAATTAAAAGCTGATGTAGTGGAAAAGGATTCTCGTCTTGACCACTTCCAGAAGAAAATCGACGAGTTAAGCAATTCCCCGGTGAGGGCTAATGACGAGGCTGTGGAAGAGTTCAGGGCTTCGAAGCAGCTTACGGACCTTTTGGACGCCAACTATGCGGCTGGATTTGAAGACTTTCGCATGGAGGCGAAAGAAAAGTTCCCAGAAGTTGACTTCAGTCCTATCGTCCTTCAACTTGGAGGTGCTGCTAGTTCCTTCCTTCAGACCAGCTCTGAGGATGTCAACGTCGAAGATGATGCCTCAACCAGACCAGCCGAAGACGACCCTGACGCCTGATCTTTTGTTGTTTAAAGATTTTACCAAGAAAAATGTTGAAGTGTTTCACCCCTTCCCTTTTTTTTTTATTATATATTTTTTATGTACAACACATTTATCTCGTCCATAGTATTTTTAAGGAGTTCATAAACAATTGCCTTTCAAGGCTTATTTCTCAAGGGTTTTTGGATGATGGTCGTCCACCCTTTAACGTTTAATGAATGTTTTCTTCCGCTTATTATTGTTGTTTCAGGGACGAGTTTATTTATTTTGTGCCATTCCTTTGCCGTTTAAGCAATGTTCGTGTGTTTGGGTGATTGTTTATACATTTCCCTCATGGATGACCATTTGTAGGACGATGATGATTACTTTTCTTGCCCTTTAGGCTATTATTACTCGTATTTTTACAAGTTTGTAATCGTCTTAACCATATTCTCGTCATTTGGTTGTCAGGCGCCAAAGCCTACTTTCCTTCTTAAACGAGTGGGCTTTAACTAAGGAAATCTGGGACGGACATGCCTTAGCATTTTTGTTTCGTCCTCGCTCTTTTTCTAAGGAGATCTTGGACGAGCATGCCTTAGCGTCTTTCCTTCGTTTTATCCTCATCCTTTTCTAAGGATTTAACTAAGGAAATCTGGGACGGACATGCCTTAGCATTTTTTGTTTCGTCCTTGCTCTTTTTCTAAGGAAAGCTTGGACGAGCATGCCTTAGCGTCCTTCCTTCATTTTATCCTCATTCTTTTCTAAGGATAGTTTGGACGAGTTAGTCTTTGTCCAGAGATTTCACTTAGGCTAAGGCTTTTTCATCGTCCGTAGGTATTATCAGGGAAACTGTAATTCAAATGCACAAGAAATCCACACCATATTATATTATTACATGAACATTGTTCACAAATTTGGCACATGCTTACAAGCTAGTGCCTTATTAGGATTACATAGCATCGTCTTTTACAAGCTAGTGCCTTATTAAGTAGTGCAAAAGTTTAAGAACTAGTGCACTTTTATTCATAACACACCATAACGGTAGTAAAAGCAAAAGTAGATATATGCAAACACGCAAACCACGACTGTAATAATTCTGCCACTGACTTCTCTCGTCCCTGCTTGTCACTGGTAGTACCTTCGTAGATGTTCCACGTTCCAAGGATGTTCTAGCTTCCACCCATCCAGGGCTTCTAGGTAGTAGGACCCCTGCCTTTTGAAGTTGATTACCCTGTAGGGTCCTTCCCAATTTGGTCATAGTTTTCCATGAGCTGGGTTCCTGGTTGCCAAGGAGACCCTTTTGAGGACAAGGTCCCCAACATTGAACCGCCTAGGTTTTACCATGGCGTCATGCTGTCTGGCCATGAGATTTTTGTACCTTGCCATTCTTTGCTCCGCATCCATTCTTACCTCATCAATAAGATCGAGGTCAAGGCGCAGTTGCTCCCCGTTGTCTTTCTCCTGGTACTTCATCACTCGGTGACTTGCCATATGGACCTCTGCTGGTATAACAGCTTCGCTCCCATAGGCTAGTTTAAAAGGGGTCTCCCCTGTCGGAGTCCGTGCGGTCGTCCTATAGGCCCATAGAACACCTGGCAACTCGTCTGGCCATATCCCTTTTGCCCCCTCAAGCCGAGTCTCGATGATTTTCAGCAGGGATCGGTTTGCCACTTCTACTTGTCCATTTGCCTGTGGATGAGAGGGTGAAGAGTAGTGGTTCTTGACTCCAAAATGGTTACAAAAATCCCTGAAAGGTGCATTGTCGAACTGACGTCCGTTGTCAGATACCAATACCCTGGGTACTCCGAACCTGCATAGGATATTCTTCCATACAAAATTCTTCACGTTCTGCTGAGTGATTGCTGCAAGAGGCTTGGCTTCTACCCACTTAGTAAAATAGTCTATTCCTACCACCAAAAACTTCATCTGTCGGATTCCTACGGGGAAAGGACCCAGGATATCCAGCCCCCATTGTGCAAAGGGCCATGGGGCCGTCATTGGGGTCTGGTATTCCGACGGCTGTCTAGCACATTGCTGTAACGTTGACATTGGTCACATACCCTGACATAGGCTTTATCGTCTGCCTGCATTGTTGGCCAATAGTAGCCGGCACGGACGACCTTATGGACAAGGGACCTTGCCCCTGAATGATTTCCACATGATCCATCATGAACTTCCCTTAGAACATAATTTGACTCGTCTAGAGCCAAACATCTTAAATAGGGTTGGGAAAAGCCTCGCTTGTATAACGCTTCATTAATGAGAACATACTTGGCCGACCTGACCCTTAGCTTTCTTGCCTCGTCCTTGTCCTCTGGAAGCCTCCCATCCTTGAGGTAAATTATTATTGGACTCATCCAATTCTCTTCTCCTTCTATCTGCTGTATGTCAGGGATGTCTATGCTCGGCATGTATTGGACGTCGTCGAACGCGTTTATGACCCCTGCCGAGGCGGCTTTCGCCAAGGCGTCTGCTTCTGCATTTTCCTCCCTGGGAAGTTGAATAAAACTTATGGCTAAAAATTTTCGGGCAAGGCGTTTCACTTTGTCAAGGTACTTCTTCATTCGATCCTCCTTGACGTCACACATTCCATTTACTTGGTTCATGACCAGCTGAGAATCTCCTCTGATTGTTAACGACTCGGCTCCTAAAGACTTGGCTAATTCCAACCCCTTGAGTAGAGCCTCGTACTCAGCCTCGTTATTGGTAGTTGGATATTGCAGGCGGGCCGCATATTCCAGCTTGTCACCTTCAGGGGACTTCAATACAATTCCAACCCCTCCTGCATACAGTGTGGACGATCCATCTACATTTACCACCCACATTTCATCTCCTTCGTCCGTGATCAGGTCGTCCTGACTGGGGGTGAATTCTGCGATGAAATCTGCCAAAGCTTGCGCTTTTATTGTGTTCCTCGGGAGGTACCTGACATCGAACTCGCTGAGCTCAACCGCCCACTGTATCAGCCGCCCAGCAGCTTCCAACCTGCTCATTGCCTTTTTAATGGGGTGGTCCGTCAGGACGTTGATGACGTGTGCCTGAAAATAATGCCTCAGCTTCCTAGAAGCCGTGATCAATGCGAAGGCTAATTTCTCCATCATCGGGTATCGTCCTTCCGCTCCTCTCATCGCGTGGCTTGTATAATAGACCAGCTTCTGAACTCTCCCCTCTTCTCTGACTAATGCTGAGCTTACTGCATGTGGGGACACTGCCAAATACAGGTACAACTCTTCCCCAGGTTCAGACGGACTCAATAATGGGGCCGTCATTAGATATGTCTTCAAGTCTTGGAAAGCCTTCTGACACTCATCCGTCCATTCAAAAGCCTTTCTAAGGATTTTAAAGAAAGGTATACATTTGTCAGTAGCTTTCGATACAAACCTGTTGAGGGCGGCGACTCGTCCTGTGAGGGACTGGACTTCCTTGATATTTCTTGGCGGCTCCATGTTCAGTATCGCCTGGATTTTATCCGGATTCGCCTCAATTCCCCTGTGTGAGACCATAAACCCCAAGAACTTACCCGACGAAACCCCAAAAGCACACTTGCTCGGATTTAACTTCATGTGGTACCGTCTCAACGTATCAAAAGTCTCTTGAAGGTCGTCAAGATGTTTATCCTCGTCCTGGCTCTTCACCAGCATGTCGTCCACGTAAACCTCCACATTTCGCCCGATTTGAGGACGGAACATATGGTTAACCAGTCTTTGGTAGGTTGCCCCTGCGTTCTTCAAACCAAAAGGCATAACCTTATAGCAATACAAACCTTGGCTTGTGACGAATGAGGTCTTCTCCTGATCTGCTTCATTCATCTGAATCTGGTTATACCCCGAGAAAGCGTCCATGAAGCTAAGTATCCTGTGACCTGCCGTTGAGTCCACTAACTGGTCAATGCGCGGCAATGGGTAGCTATCTTTGGGGCAAGCTTTGTTCAGGTCAGTGAAGTCCACGCACATCCGCCACTTGCCATTGGCCTTCTTGACCATGACTACGTACGCCAACCAGTCTGGGTAATGAACTTCACGGATAAACTTTGCGGCGACCAACTTCTGCACCTCTTCCTTGATGGCAATGTCTCGCTCGGGAGCAAAAACTCTTCTCTTCTGACGTACTGGTTTCGAATAGGGGCATACGCTCAGGCTATGGGTAATGACACTCGAATCAATGCCAGGCATATCCTCATGGCTCCATGCAAAGACATCAAGGTTTCTCTTCAGAAACCAAATTAAAACGTGCTTTGCCCCCTCTTCCATGTTTGCCCCCACTCGGGTATACTTCTCGGGCTGTTCATCGTCCAAAGGGACGTCCTCTAATGCTTCAGTGGGCTCAGCCGCGACCCTTCTTCCGTCTATACTCATCGTCTGCATGTGCTCGTCCATTCCCAGCATGGCTAAGTAACATTCTCTGGCAGCCAGCTGGTCTCCCTGTACCTGGCCTACTCCATGTTCAGTCGGGAATTTGATGGACAGGTGGTAGGTAGAGGTTACCGCCTTCCAGCTGTTTAAAGTTGGCCTTCCAATAATCGCATTATATGACGACGCGCAATCAACGACAAGGAAATTCACTTCCTTGGTTATCTGCTGCGGATACGTCCCAACGACTACTGGCAACGCGATGGTGCCCACAGGTTGCACCTTCATTCCTCCGAATCCTACCAACGGCGAGTTCACTGATCGAAGCCGATCTCGTCCTAGCTTCATTTGTTGAAATGCGGGGTAGTAGAGAATGTCTGCAGAGCTACCATTGTCTATCAGAACCCTCCTGGTTGTGTAGTCAGAGATGAGTAGAGTGATGACTATCGCGTCATCATGTGGGTGGTGAATTCGTCCTGCCTCTTCGTCCGTGAAAGTGACAGCCTGTTGTTCTACCTCCCCCGTCCTGATAGGTCGTCCAGACTGTTGGATGTTCTGCACCGCCCTGAGGTACGTCTTCCTTGACTTGGACGACTGTGCCGTAGAGCTTCCCCCTATAATTAGCCTGATCTCTCCCAGTGGGGGGCGCGACGATTCTTCCACCTTGGCCTTCATTTTCTCATCTCTCTGGTCTCGTCCAAGGAAGTTCCTCAACTTTCCCTGTCTAATGAGATTTTCTATCTGCTGTTTCAAGTCCAAGCACTCGTCTGTATCATGCCCATGGTCCCGGTGAAAACGACAATACTTGCTCCTATTACGCTTGTTGGGGTCTCCCTTCATTTTCTCTGGACACTTCAAGGACGGATCATCCTTGATCTGCATAAGGACCTGCTCTAATGGCATAGCAAGGGGCGTGTATTGTTGATTCCTTGCAGAGGAACTGGCCTTTTTACCATCCTTATCCTTTCTCTCGTCTACCCGAACTTTCTTTGGACGAGATCCCTGGTCAGGGTGGCGATGGTAGCCCGATTCCGAGCGCTCTGCGCATTTTCTCTTCTTGGCTATGATGGCGTCTTCAGCATTCATAAAATTCTGAGCCGAATGGACAAGCTCGGCCATAGTCTGTGGTTCCTGCTCGTAGAGCTTATGAATGAACAAGTCCGAATTGACCCCGTTGTGGAAAGCGGCCAACAGCAACTTGTCATCCATCTCGTCCACTGTTAAGGCTTCTCTGTTAAACCGAGTGATGAAGGACCGCAAACTCTCATTGTCCCCTTGCTCTATAGTCAGCAGGCTGGAGGAGGAACGTTTGTGACACTGTCCTCCAATAAAGTTGTTGACAAACAGCTTACTCAGTTTTTCAAATGACCCCACTGTGTTTGGGGGGATCTTACTGAACCACACTCGTGCTGGCCCCTTGAGCGTGGTGGGAAAAGCTCTGCACATGATTTCGTCTGGGACCCCCTGCAGGTGCATGGTCGTCTTGAAAGTTGCAATGTGATCGCAAGGGTCGCGATTTCCATCGTACGAGTCCAGAGAGGGCATTT
The DNA here is from genome assembly GCA_020976635.1 of Castanea crenata. Classification (NCBI taxonomy): domain Eukaryota; kingdom Viridiplantae; phylum Streptophyta; class Magnoliopsida; order Fagales; family Fagaceae; genus Castanea; species Castanea crenata. The sequence goes on from JAGHPS010000519.1 coordinate 82,911, forward strand.
TGAATTTCGGGGGTAGAGGATGACTGTTGACGGAGGCTGTGAAAGGGGAGTCCGTTCGGTGGACCATATCATCTACTAGGTTTGTTCGCCTCATGTTTTCCCTCATTTCCTCCATGGCTTTTCTCATCTGGTCCATTTCCTTTTCCAAGTGCGGTACCCTTCTTGAAGTGGTACCCCTTGTTTGGTCTTCGGACTCTACATTTTCCCCTCCTCCTTCCTGACTTGGAGCCCTTCCCTCCATTCGTCCTTGACGCTGTCTCCTGAGGTTGATCTCCCTGTTCAACTCCTGGTTTTGACGTGTCAGTTCTGCCATAGCGGCAGCCATGGATTGTATGTGTTGAACAGACGGTGGTTGAACTACAGGCGCTGATCTACGATCACGAAGGGGATTACTGGAAGCATCCCTACTCTCCTGGTGGCCTGGGCTGGTAGCCCTTGATTTTGTTTGAACCATTCAGCCTTTTGTCTGGGATAGAGTAACTTGCTTGTTTCACTGTTCCCACAGACGGCGCCAACTGATGATGCAAAGAATAATCGGTAGGCTGGATGCTTCGGACTTGAAAGGACTATTGGTTCTCTTGGCTGCCTGAACAAAGAAAGAAAAGCAAATCAAAGGCGACCGGGGTTGCCGGCCGAAAACCCTCTGATGACAAAGTTAGTTTTTCTCTCCATATTATGAGTTCCAACTTTTTGGAGTAAAAATTCCACATACCTTGGGTTTGTCTGAAACTGCCTTTACATAGCGTTCTCATTGACGGTTACCAAAATTCGAATTTCTCCTGACTTCAAGGAGAGATAGAACTCAAACGTATCTGGCATAACCGTTTGGAAGTTATGCTTTCGTTTCGCAACGGATACCTGGCCGTTACCTGTGGGATAAGGGACTGTCATACCTTATTTGGAGATTTTTCTAAGTGTAACACCCCCGTCCTGGAGTATCTCAGTTGGGTGTGCTTTGTTACATGCGCAGGGCTGTCTCGTCTAACGAGTGAACATCCTCAAGACGAGGATAGTGATCTGGACGAGTGTATCACTGGAGGTGTTTACCTCGTCCAGATCTCCTCTTCCCAGAACGAGGTATTAGTGGGCAAACTCCCGAGGGTATTCTTAATGGTAGGTAGATCACGGACGACCTGTATGGCGACTTGGAGATAGGCTGAATTATTCCCTTATCAATACCTAAATCCTTTTCTGAGAGCACCTCAAAATTTCCTGGTCTCTCACAATTGTCTACCTTCAAATCCGCCCAAATTTGGTGGATTACAAATCCGTGGGCCCAGGGAAATGGTTTCTAGCATTTTGTTTTCTTCCATGCTAAGCAAATAGGGGAAAAGACAACCTTTCTTATCCATCTCTTATCTTCTTCTCTCGTCCAGCTTTTCCAAATACACTGTAAAATTGGACCACAAACAAGAAAGATATTGCAAAAACAATGTAAAAATGACCAAAACACTTGGTATAGTTTGCCACTTGGAATTTGGGCTAAAAAGATGATTTTGAGGTTATGTTCACACTAAAAAGATGACTTTCAAACAGGTTGAGTTGGGTTCCGGTTTAAGCCAATTGGGTCGAGTTAAAATTAGATACAAGTAGGGGCGTTCACCAAACCGCAAAAACCACACCAAAACCACCCACAAAATGACATAACCGCACCGCACCGCAAGTAATTTAGCACCGCACCGCACCACACCGCATGGTGCAGTGCGGTTTACGGTTTTATAATAAGAAAACTGCACAAACCGCACCGCACCTTCTCTATATATTAATATTTTTAATAGTAAATATATTATTAATAGTTTAATAACCCTAGTTAAAAAAAAAAAGTTTCATAATTCTAGCAAGTGTTAATTAGGAAAGCCAGCCCAAAATAAAGAAAAACTAGTTCAATAGTTTAAAACTTGGACTAAAACAAAGGGAAAAATTAGTTTTGGGCTGGGTAGAAAAAACCCAAAATTCAAAAAATATATCAACTTCAAATCATTCAAACCGCATCTTATTCACCGCACCGTATATGTGACCACAAAAATAAGGTGCGGTGCGGATATGATTTTGGCTAAACTTTAAACCGCACCGCCCCACATCGCACCGCACATGTGACTGCAAAAATAAGGTGTAGTGCAGTTATGGTTTTAGTTAAACCGCACCGCAAAGTGCAGTGCTAAAAATGACCCAAAACCACACTGCACCACACCACACTGCGAACACCCCTAGATACAAGTAAAAAACATATAAGATTAAAACAAATTGCTATTCCTGTTACTCATAGTATTTTCTTGTGTGGGTTTTGATGGATTAACTGATTTGGGTCCAATTTTGTCAGGCGTAATTGCATCATCAATATAAAAAAATGGTTTGCATCCCAACATCTTGCTCTTCCTAGTTCACCGTTAGCTTTATCAATTATATGGCTATTAGAATTAAGAATTCCTTCTTATTCATCTTCAGATATTACTTTATTTATTAATTTATTAGGTTATGGGTTAGCAATAAAATTAAAGCCCAAATAATGTTGATATGAAATAAGTTCACAGATGATTATTGATCCATGTACCAAATAATTGGTAGAATTATTGCTAAATAATTAAATTTATTATTTTCTATCAGTTTAAACTTCTAAGAAAAAAAGTTTTTGGAATAATTAATAATTTATCAATAACATCATTATTATTTTTGTTTATAAAAAAAAGGTAAAAAAAACCACTCCAATATGCGTGAATGAGTCATATTTATTTTTGAAAAAAGAAAAAGAAAAGGAAAACAATTGAAAAGTTTTGTATTTTACCATGCATATGCTAGGAAATTGCCTCAAATGTTGTTCTTGGGTTTCCTTGCTTAGTAATAAAATGTTGTTCTTTTGAGTGAAAGGAAAGTTTATTTCTTATTAAAGAATTAATGTATTCATTGTCTGCCAACAAAGAATTTGAAGGTGTTGGCCCAAGGGTCCTCGTGGGGAGAGGAGAAAAATAATAGAATTGGGCATGAAATCAAGAGAAAAAATGGATTTTTGCTTGGGAGATAACTCAAGGAGAGAGACTACAAGGTTTGGATTTTGTTGATGTTAGGACATATGTGGAACTTGTTATGAACATATGTCATTTAGAATTGCTAATCATTTGACAAAACACACTTTACTTGTATTTTGGTAGATTTAGGATAGTTTAAGTCTTTAAGCAACATATTGTTCAAGTCAAGAGTTAAAGCTATGCAAATTTGTTCAAGAATTAAGTGAAGAATTGTTGCATTTTAAAGCTCAATAGATAGCTCGACAGATTATATTTATTGAGATTTAAAAGGAGTTTTAGCCCAATGCTTGATAGCAGCTCGGCAGATATCCTATTTATCGAGGTTTACAAAAGTCAGAGTCCCAAATCTGTTTTTCACGCATATCCAAGCTATTTGTGTAGGGTTTCTTTTATTACAACTCTATACATATATAAGGATTACTTTAAGGGTTGTCTAAGGTGACGCAACTTGATGCAAAACGATTATCCACTCAAATTGTGGCTGGAGACAATTTGTCCTAGTTTATCGTGTGGAAGAATTGAAGAACTCTGCAGTCAACATCTTTCTCAAGTTGGTGTGTAAGCCGCGTATTGGGATTCGCCCATCAATTGGTTAGTCACGTACTGGGAGCCATCCATTGAAAGGAGAGATTGTCACTATATTGCAAGTCCAATTGTGTATTGGAGTAAGTGTTCAACTGTAGGTTGGTATAAGGTACTAGGATTTCTTCACTTGTAACTGCTTGTTTTGATAATTGTAGATTCTTGGAAGTGGTGACCTTAAATTCACCTGGCGGGGTTTTGCCTCGATAGTTTTCTCCATTCGTAAACAAATCACCCGGGTCAAATTTATTTTACTCTGTATTTAACTTAGTTGGTGATTTGTTTATGCTACCACGCTTATTGCATGTTAAATTGACTTAATTAACTTACTTAGCTAATTAATTAGTTAATATATTCAAGGATCAATACATTCTTAACCTATCAGTTGACAATGTTTTTTGCTCAACTCAAAAATTAATTGGAATATGTTTTGTTTGATGTTGCAAAGTGAATAACGAAGAAGACATCACAATGAGTGTGAAAAGAAGAAAAAGAAACTGTAGTGAGCACGATGCTGGTACGAGAGAATAAAAAAAGAAAAAGATTTTTTCTTTATTTGTGAGACATGTACAAAGAAGATAAATATTATAATTGATTTTTTAACGGTGAATTGATTCCAAGTTTGTTGTGTGACTTTTCCCTTTAATTGATTTCCTGAATTCACACTTGGGACCGAACAGCACAATGGTCAGTCATTTCAGACAATTTCAGTGAAACACGCTCAACACGGGCCAGGTTCAAGTGGACAACTTCATTATGTATCTTTCTAAACCATATGTAGTTTCCAATAGTCTAATTCCTTGTTATGGGGAACACTCTTTTTCGGTTCTTCTAGTCTTGCTTTATGAAATTTTTTTTTGTAATATGATGACTTTAGCCTACAGACATTGACATTTCTATACGGGAGGACTTGCTCGCGGTCCATATATTCACATTTTCTGCGTGATTTACTTGGCTTGCAAGGAATTACGAATCACATCTAACTAGTGGAAAACAATTTCCCCATGTCATAATTGTACGCAGTGGGCCATAATGTGCTGGCTGCCTCCACCATTTTGAATCCAGAAATTTCTATAAAGCAATTCCTACCTATCTACCTGCTAGCCAACTTTTAAGTTAGTATTATTCTTATGAATGACTTACTACCTGTTTTTTATATCGAATTTATTTCCGTTATAACCACTTCTTTGGTCCTCAGTTGGTTTGAATTAGAAGTTCTGGAGTCAATTTTGATCCAACAATGAATTGGGGTTTGATGAAAGAGGTGGAATTTTTAACCAGGATAAAAGAGTCAATTTTGATCATTTTTTTTTGTTATAAAAATTTAAATAAATTTGTGGGCGTAAAAAACAAACACTTTGGTGGTAGTGTCTAAACAGATCACTTATACAATTAATTTATAAGAACTAAAGGATAAAAAATCTACAATGGGAGATCTAAACAACTGATTACAAAGCAATTAGGAACAAAATGGTTATTTATTGATATAGAAACTGCTTTCTCTAGGAACAAAATGTTGGATTGAAAACTAAAAACTCTAAGTCCTATTATGCTTGTCTCTTTCTTATTTCTCTAAGTCTTCTCTCTATTTCTCTAAATCCCCTTTCCTGCTGCACACCCCCCCTTTTATAGGTACCTTTCCACTCCTTATCTCCCCAGCTGGCCTGCGTCTAGCTAGATTCTGAGGATGCTTGTCCCATCACCCCTTTGCTCTACCATTCTTTCATCATGAAACATGACTTTTGGGGTTGTTTTTATTACTCTACCATTCGAATGGACAACTTCGAGCAGCTCATCTCATCCTTAACTATACTCTAGTATATCAAAGCTTTTAGAACGTTGCGAAAACAATCAAGTAGAAGGATCCGTTGCTTCCTTTAATTGATGTTTAGATCAAGGGGTACATTCTATCTCCCACAATGATAACGCATCAAATAGAAGGAAGAAGGTGTAGCAACTCTCCATCTTTTTTCACTCCAGCAGATGTCGAGGTAATGGTAACTGCACTTACTGAACGCCTGCGTAGGAGAAGAAGAAAAGGAACAGGCAACTCCTCCTCATAGAGTCCCCATATCAAGACCTAAGATACAATGTCCCGACTGCTCTTCCTATTGAAGGGACTTCAGTTAAGATGTCCAACCAGAACCCACCCATTGCACAAGTCTAGTCTCCTTCTGCTGCACCTGTGCCACAGGTTGTCTCGGCACCTACTGCCCCACCTCAAGCATCATGGGGTGGGCAAAAGTGTCAAAGGGGTGAAAGAGGAAGTTAAGAGCCTGCGGTGATGACCCTTGATGCCGAGGGTACTTCGGCTGAGGAGAAGAATGCTCTCGTGAATATTGTAGGGGCCCTAACCTACATAAGAGCCTTCATGGGGGACGAGAAACCTCTTTTAGCCACCAATAAGGTCAAGCCCTGGAGGGAAGGTCGCGGGAGCTGCGTTGCTAAGTGCATGAGCAAGGCACTTCTCCTTCCCGAAGACATAAGTCACTAGGAGCAGTAGGGGACGATGACCTTTTTTTCAACATGAAGAGGGAAGCAGTTTGAAGGAAAAACTAGTTTTGCATCTCATACAAAATACACAGCAGAAGCAACAAACAATGATCTATTTCATTCATAATTGATAACGTGCATTATGTAAATTTCAGAATTTAAGAACAAGATAGCGTATCTTGGTGTGAAGAAATTCAAAACAAAGATTAGAAGCACTTGGGAACACTTTTAATCTTCACTCTAATTCCATTTTACGCCCAAGATGTGTGGTCTCTCAATTAGTTTTCAAGGGAGAATGAAAGTGTGTCTCACACTCTCTCACATACGGTTTCTTATTTCTTACTAATAAAAATTCTGTATGTTTCTCCCTTTATAACTAACTGATTATCTAATTGGGCTGGCCTATTAGGCCTTTCCAATTGGGTTTTAGTGTGTGGCTTGGAATGGGAACAAAATGGACCAATAAGACACTAGCTCCAATGGGCATTGGACTTTTCCGTTAACTCTTGACAAGTCCAAAGTTACCATTAATCATATTTAATACCACTATATAAATATAATTGCACTCTAGGCCTTATTAATAAATTATATCCAAAAACTTTATTATACATGCAATCCTTTATAAAATATTTGTAGTAACACAAAGTCATAAATGTAGACTGCCACTTTGTAAATTACTACATCTTATCCTTGAATACCCAGTTTAATCCTTTAAAGTTATTCATTATATATTTATGAAATTCAATTTCATAAATATATATTTTAGTAATTTATTACTAAAGTGGTTAGGACTAGCTTTTTGAATAACTGAACCCATTAAACTTATCTCAAGGGAATATTTTATATCTCCATTAAGAGACTATGAATTCCATCTTGAGAATATATGTTCCATCAACATTAAATGTGGCTGCCCAACATACTGAGCTCTTGACCGTCACTTTAGATCTCAATCCTGATATATCAAAGTAACCTACACCTCATGATCAGGTTCATTATTCTCTCAAGATTAAGAGTTCATGCAAATAGAAGTCATGAGATTTATTATTCATTTGACAGTCGTTAGGAGAATAATAAATCTCACAGTGGTTCTGTTCAATATGTCTTAACTCTTAAAACATATCAACATATCAACTAGAAGTCTCCACTTCCATGATCAAGACAAATCATCTAAGTTGATACATTATAGTCTTCGCAGATGAAATGCCCAATTTCATCACCGACTACGAACTATAAATTCTGAGGTTACAAAGAACTTGTGATTTACATCTTCTGTGACTTTTTACATAAATCACATAAAATGCATCTCATGGACTATATGATAATGTCCCATATTCATGTTACTATTATTTTAGATAATAATAAAATAACTTTATCAATCACAATATTAAGTCATACATAATGTCATACATAATATCATACATAGCATCATACAATAGGATTTAAGAGCACTAATCCTACAATAAGATTATGTACTAATCTAACTCCCATTACTTCCAAATGTGACTCAAAAGTCCTTTGAGGCAAGGTTTTGGTAAAAGGATCTGCTAGATTATTTGGACTTTCAATCTTTGTTACCACAACATCTCCACGAGCAATAATGTCTCGAATGATGTGGTACTTCCTCTCAACGTACTTTCCTTTTTTGTGATTCCTTGGATCTTTAGATTGTGCAACCGCTCCACTATTGTCGCAAAACAATGTGATGGGAACTTGCTCTATTCTTATAACACCAAGATCAGAAAGGAATTTCTTGAGCCAAACAGCCTCCTTTGCTGCTTCACAAGTAGCAACGTACTCGAATTTCATGGTGGAGTCTGCAATACAAGATTGCTTAACACTCCTCCAACTTATGGCTCCACCTCCCAAGGTGAAAACACATCCTGAAGTGGATTTTTTGAAATCTAGATCTGATGAAAATCTGAAGCTGTATAGCCAATGAGAATTAAAATTTCACACCGGTAAACAAGCATATAATCTCTCGTTCTCCTAAGATACTTGAGAATATGCTTTACAGCTTGCTAATGTTTTGGTCCTGGATTTAATTGATATTAGCTGACCATTCCAACTGAATAACAAAGATCTGGTCTAGTACAAAGCATGGCATACATGAGACTTCCCACTGCAGAAGCATAAGGAACTTGTCTCATCATATTTTCTTCCTTTTAAGTCTTAGGCCTTTGGTCATCAAACAGAGGAACTCCATGACTAAAAGGAAGCAATCATTTCTTGGAGTTTTGCATACTAAATCGTTCTAGGACTTTATCTATATATCCAGCTTGTGATAAGCCTAACATCTTATTCTTGCGATCTCACCAAAGCTTGATCCCTAGAATAAATTTAGCCTAACCCAAGTCCTTCATATCAAATTGGCTTGACAACCAAACTTTAACCAATGACATTACCCTTACATCATTCCCAATGAGTAGAATATAATCAACATAAAGCACTAGGAACATTACTACTTTGTTTCGATGTCTTTTGTACACACATGGTTCATCAAGGTTTTGTTCAAAACCAAATGACTTGATTGCTTGATCAAATCTGATGTTCCATGACCTAGATGCTTGCTTAAGTCCATAAATGGACCTATTCAACTTGCATACCATATGCTCTTAGTTCTTTGCTATGAAACCTTCTGGTTGCAACATGTATATTTCTTCTTCAATATTGCCATTAAGAAATGCAGTCTTGACATCCATTTGTCAAATCTCATAATCATAATGAGTAACAATGGATAAGAGAATTCTGATAGATTTAAGTATGGCTACTGGCGAAAAAGTTTCATAATAATCAATACCTTCTTTTTGTGTATACCCTTTCACCACTAGGTCTTGCTTTAAAGGTTTCAAACTTTCCATCTATCCCTCTCTTCCTCTTGTAAACCCATTTGCAATCAACAGGTTTAATGTCGTTAGACGTCTCTACAAGGTCCCATACATGATTGAAATACATAGAATCCAATTCAGATTTCATAGCTTGGACCCAATGATGTGCATCTATATCATTTATTGCTTCATCATAAGTGTAAGGATCCGATTTAGCCTCTTCTGAAATAGTCTTATAAGTTTCTCCCAAACCTATGAATCTTATAGGAGGCCGAACAATTCTCCCACTACAACGAGGTACCTGTGTACTAGACATCTCATGAGTAGCATATTGTGGTGTATCTAATACAGCTACACCATCCCTGGTTTCATCCATTGGTTGTTCAACTACAGGTTCATTCATATCAGCCAAGACAATTCTACTTCTAAGAGTAAAATTATTCATATAGTCATTTTCCAAGAATTTGGCATTTGTGCTAACAAACACTTTATTATCCTTATGACCATAAAATAAACCTCCAACTGTTCCTTTTAGATACCCTACAAAAAATACCACTTCTGTTTTAGACTGTAACTTGTTAGACTTTCCTTTTAACACATGTGCTGAACAACTCCAAATGTGGAGATGTCTCATACTAGGCTTACGCCCATTCCACAACTCTACAGGTGTTTTAGGAATAGACTTCCAAGGTACTAAATTCAGAAGATACATTGCAGTATTTAAGGCATATCCTCAAAAAGAAATTGGTAAAGTCGAATAACTCAACATAGACCTAACCATATCCAAAAGAGTCCTATTCCTTCTTTCTGCTACACCATTTTGTTGTGGAGTTCTTGGTGCAGTCAACTGGGATATAATCCCATTTTCAGTCAAGTAATCATTGAAGTCACCAAGAAGGTATTCGCCACCTTGATCAGATCGAATGACCTTTATGTGTTTACCCAATTGAATCTCAGAATCTCAACTTCAGCCCTAAACTCTTTGAACTTTTCAAAAGTTTCAGACTTCCGTTTCATTAGGTACACATAACCAAATCTAGAGTAATCATCAGTGAAAGTAATGAAATACTCATAGCCACCCCTTGCTTGGATTGACATAAGACCACATACATCTGAATGTACTAGTTCTAGCAAATCTTGGGCTCTTCTACACATTGCATTAAAAGGTCGTTTGGTCATCTTACCTTCCAAACAAGATTCACAAACTGGAAAATCATCAAAGTCCATGGGCTGTAAAAGTCCATCTTTGATTAGTCTTTGAATCCTACTTGAATTAATATGACCTAAACGCAAGTGCCATAGATATGCATGTTAGGATTAGTGCCCTTAAATCCTATTGTATGATGCCATGTATGATATTATGTATGACATTATGTATGACATGGTGTATGACTTAATATTGTGATTGATAAAGTTATTTTATTATTATCTAAAATAATGGTAACATGAATATGAGACATTATCATATAGTCCATGAGATGCATTGTATGTGATTTATGTGAAAAGTCACAGAAGATGTAAATCACAAGTTCTTTGTAAACTCAGAATTTATAGTTCGGAGTCGGTGATGAAATTGGGCATTTCATCTGCGAAGACTAAAACGTGTCAACTAAGATGATTTGTCTTGATCATGGAAGTGGAGACTTTTAGTTGATATGTTGATATGTTTTAAGAGTTAAGACATATTGAACAGGACCGCTGCGAGATTTATTATTCTCATAACGACTGTCAAATGAATAATAAATCTCACGACTTCTATTTGCATAAACTCTTAATCTTGAGAGAATAATGGACCTGATCATGAGGTGTGGGTTACTTTGATATCAAGAGTGAGATCTAAAGTGATAGTCAAAACTTCAGTATGTTGGGCAGCCACATTTAGTGTTGATGGAACATATATTCTCAAAATGAAATTCATAGTCTCTTGATAGAGATATAAAATATTCCTTTAAGATAAGTTTAATAGGTTCAGTTATTCAGAGAGTTAGGTCTAACCACTTTAATAAGAAATTACAAAAGTATGTATTTATGAAATTGGATTTCATAAATATATAATGAATAACTTTAAAGGATTAAACCGGGTACTCAAGGATAAGATGTAGTAATTTACAAAGTGGCTGTCTATGTTCATGACTTTGTATTACTACGAATATTTTATGAAGGGGTTACATGTATAATAAAGTCTTGGGATATAATTTATTAATAAGGCCTAGAGTGCAATTATATTTATATGGTGGTATTAAATATAATTAATGGTAACTTTAAACTTGTCAAGAGTTGACGGAAAAGCCCAAGACCCATTGGAGCTAGTGTGTTATTGGTCCCACTCCAAGCCACACACTAAAGCCCAATTGGAAAGGCCCAATAGGCCGGCCCAATAGGCCAGTCCAATTAGATAATCAGTTAGTTATAAAGGAAGAAACATACATAATTTTTTATGCAGTAAGTGAGAAAATAAGAAACGGTGTGTGAGAGAATGTGTGACACACTTTCATTCTCCCTTTGAAAAACTAATTGAGAGACTACACATTTTAGGTGTAAAGTAGAATTGGAGTGAAGATTAAAAGTGTTCCCAATTACTTCTAATCTTTGTTTTGAATTTCTCCACACCAAGGTACGCTATCTTGTTCTTAAATTCTAAAATTTTCATTGTGCACGTTATCAATCATGAATGAAATAGATCCTTATTTGTTGCTTCCGCTATGTGTTTTGTATGAGATACAAAACCAGATTTTTTCCTTCAATGCATCACTAGTAGAAGGAAACTTTCTCTTTAATGATTTTACATGAGAGCTTCTATCTAATTCAGAATTGTATAATTCATGCTTATCAGGAGTTAAAATATAAAGACCATCCACAATATTGCCAGAACAAATAAACACTTTATCCTTCTTTATTACAACATTGTTTTTCAGGATAACACAATATCCATGTTTACCTAAGTAAGTTGTAGAAATTAAATTCCTACGAATATTAGGTACCTACAGACAGTCTTCCAATATTAAAACTCTAGACTTAAAACATAAATTAAACACTCCAACAGCTACAACCGAAATCTTGCTCCTATCAGCCAAAGTAAGAAATAGTTCTCCCTTGTTCAACTTTCTGGTCTCCTGGAACCTCTGTAAAGAATTATAGATATGATTAGTACAACCTGAATCCACACACCAGGAATCCGTTGGATTCTGTACCAAACATATTTCAAGAAGAAATGAACTTTTCATACCCTTATTCTTGGCAGCCTTGAATATTGAACAATTCCTCTTCCAATGTCCTTTCTCACCACAATGGAAACACTTTCCTTTGGCTTTCTTTCCTTTGTTGGCAACCCCTAAGTCAATTCATTTACCATATTTCTTAGTGAAATTCTTCTTCTTCTTCTTCTTCTTACCCTTGCCTTTTGACTTTGGTTGAGAAGTAAAAGCTTCACCCACATTGGCTTCAACACTAGAAGTACCAAGGATGCCTTCCGCCGCCACTAACTCATTCATTAATTTAGGTAAAGAATAAATCTTTTTGTTCATATTATAATTGAGTCTGAATTCCTTGAATGATTTTGGTAGTGATTAGAGTATCATATCCATTTGGGATTCTCCATTAATGTCGGCACCTAAAACTTCTAATGTGTTCAGATTAGCAATCATCCTAAGACAATGCTCCCTCACTGAACTTCCTACAGCTATTTTGGTATTATAAATTTGCCTCATCGTTTCTTGCCTTGCAGAACGGCCTTGCTCACCAAACATCTCCTTCAGACTATGCATTATGTCCGAAGCAAATTCTACATCCTGCATTTGATGCTGTAGAAAATTTGAGATAGATGCTAGGATATAGTACTTGGCCATCTCATTAGATTTTTGCCAATGATCATATCGCTGTTTTTCCTCAAGAGGAGCATCTAATGAAGGAAAGGTAGGACATGGTTGAGTAAGCACATATTTGTGCTCTTCAGCAGTAAGAACAATGTCCAAATTCTTTTCCAATCAACATAGTTGGATCCAGTCAGTTTGTTTTGGTTAAGAATAGAAATAAGTGGGCTAAATGATGCCATAATAAAATTTGAAAATAATAAACATGAATATAATAAATAAACTGGACATTATCAATTTAGCATATAAGCATATAATATGGAACCTTAATAAAACCATAAAATAATATATGCAACAACAACCCAATCTCATATTTAATATCCATCAGCATAGAGTGAACATAAAATACTATGATTGATTAAGAACCATTCTCATTATTAGTGCTATCATGATAACTCTTATCAAACACTAATAATATGCCTTTTTACATTTAGCCTCTAAGTAATAATAGTAAGAACTTAGCATAGAGGATACTATAATACTTAGTCTAGTGTATACCATTGTCTAGAATCATGTGTAACCACATTTCATCAAACCACTATAAACCAGGAAATTCAATCTTGTAGGACCATGAAATAAATACTCTCCGCATGGAATGCTAAGCTCGAGGGAAAGACAAAATATATATTTCACACTACTATGAACCAACAATGGAGTCCGTGAGATCCAACTCTTGTATCTTTCTCCCACTAGATATTTTAAATTAAAGGTTTTTAAGATGAAGAACCATAATAATGCTAGACACATTGAAAATATAATTCTAATCTCGTTAGGAATAAATTTCATTAAACTAACATCAATATATGAATATATATATATATATATATATATACATAAATAAAATAATATAAACTCATATATTATAAAACTATATGATTATTATATTATATTATATATATAACTGTCAGAATGTTAGAATCCTTAACATATAAAATACGGATTCACTTTTCCAAGGCATATGACAAGTACTCAGTGTATATGAAAATACAAGCCATGCAAGCATTGAAGTCAAACCGTGCATTTATAATCCAAAAGGTGCAAAAAGAATCCAAGGGCATTTATGCCATTGACAGTTACACAGATTCCACTTGCAACAACTTGGTCAAGACACGACATTCTTGCATTAATATCCAATCCGTTAACTTCCATTAATATAACAATCAATACATTAAGGCAATTTGTCAATGCATTAACACTCAACCGTATTCTTCCATTAATGGATCTCTTGGTTGATATACACTAACAATGCCTTTCTATCATGACAGTTATTTCAATAGTCACACGGATATATTTATATACAAGTAATGCAATTCGTTTCATTATATCCATATGGTGCTAAAAATTGAAAGACAAAGATAACAGTTTTCTTAAATTCTAAAATTCAATCACACATTATACAATTATAAGATGAAAATCTAGCTCTGATACCAATTGAAGGAAAACTGGTTTTGCATCTCATACAAAATACACAGTGGAAGCAACAAACAAGGATGTATTTCATTCATAATTGATAACATGCACTATGTAAATTTCAGAATTTAAGAACAAGATAGCATACCTTGGTGTGGAAAAATTCAAAACAAAGATTAGAAGCACTTGGGAACACTTTTAATCTTTACTCCAATTCCACTTTATGCCCAAGATGTGTGTTCTCTCAATCAGTTTTCAAGGGAGAATGAAAGTGTGTCTCACACTCTCTCACACACCGTTTCTTATTTCTTACTAATAAAAATTCTGTATGTTTCTCCATTTTTAACTAACTGATTACCTAATTGGGCTGGCCTCTTGGGCCTTTCCAATTGGGCCTTTCCAATTGGGCCTTTCCACTATGTAATTTTTGTATGCAATACAAGAATGCATATTTATATCATTAACCTTACAAGCTTTCAAAGAAATTATAAGGCCTAGTGCCATAAGATCTTTTTTTCCTTAGATATTTTTATTGTTGTAATTTTTTCTTCCGTTAAGTCTTGATTTCTCTTTTCTGTTAGTGACCTTGGAGTCAGACTAAGATAGAAAGTTCAATTTAAGACCTACTTGAGGCAAAGGAAAGGTCTAGTACCACAGGATTTGCTTACTTTTTTTATTAAGTCTTAATATCCATTTTCTGTTAGTAACCCTAGAGTTAGACTAGGGCTGAAAGTTCAGCGTACGACCTTCTCAAGCATAGACAGGGCCTAATACTATGGGGTTTTCTTTCTTTTTTGTTAAGTCTTAATTTCTCTTTTCTGTTAGTGATCCTAGAGTCACACTAAGGCAGAAAGTTTAGTTTAAGACCTACTTAAAGTGTCTATAGGGTCTAGTACAACGGGGTTTGCTTTCTAAGTAGATGACTTATACAATTAATTTATGTAAATTTGTGATTTACAACTATTTTGTGTTGGCTTTAATTCTATGCTAAATTTGATTGTCATTTTGTTCAATCTTTTGTACCCTGTATTTTATGTGGGATTTATTTGTAAGGGTTATGAGAGAGAGATAGTGTGTGAAGACTCAAGGTAACATTTAAGACTAAAGAAGTTTTTGCGGGTAGCTCATGGGTAGGCTTCTTGCGAAGTGAAGCATGTGCTTAGCACATGACTGGAATGTGAAGAGTCATGACAAATGGTGACAACTGGTTTTCGCGAGTGTCTTGTAGGTAAGGTCTTCATGCGAGATACCCGCAAAATATTTTGTTTTGCTATTTTGTTATATTTGCTCCATTACATTTTGCTATTTTGTTATATTTGCTCCATTACATCCTCATACACACACTATATATACTCACATTACCCACATATTGAAGGGAGTTCTTTTAGAGGAAAAATCCTAGCCATAAACTCTTAAGAGTTAGAGATTGTCATGCCCACAATCCTCTAAACCATCCATTGTGGTTTTTCTCAACTCCTACCTCTCCATATCCAAATCCTTGAGAGGTTGATAGCCCAAACACTTACCACACCCATACTGATTGTCAAGTGAGGTTTTGGTGTTGCTAGAAAGTATTGGAAGAAACCAAGTTTTGGTGGATGCAATCGGGTGCATTGCGGGATTCGGAAAGCTAGACAAGACACGGTTTCGAGAAGCCTTGTTGAAGAAGGAGCATGGAGGGCTTAGGTGCACTGGGTAGATTAGGCTTGGAGGGTCTCTTGTTATTTGTGTATCCTAACTTATTGTCTAGTGGATCGATTTACTACTTGACGGGCGGCAAAGAGGTTTTTCGTCGAGTTTATTGGTTTCCTTTTTGATAACACATCGGCGTGTTATCTTGTGTTTGCATTTCTCTTCCCTAATCTTTTAGCTTTTCTTTTACTGCTGAGATTTAATGAATATGGCTTAAAGTAGCTTTATTATTTGTTCGCTCGCATTTACTCTATTTCGTACTTAGTTTAAGTTAGAGTAAAATCAACCAAGCCGTAATTTTTTATTCTAGGGTCTAAATAGTTCTTGTGTTTTTAACACAAATTCGAGCTTTCAATTGGTATTAGAGCGGGTGTACTTGCTGTGGTTTCTTTACCTAAGTGCAATCCTAGACCTTTTGCCTTACTATAGATAGTGCTATGGCTAAGGTCAACATGAAGTAGTTCATGTGTTTGTGATAATGACTCTATGAGCATCTATAAAGATCATCCTAGCAATGAGCTTTTAAAGTTATTCAAATCTAAGAAACATGCTAGAATTTTTGTACACATGCTAAAATCCTTAGAACAAAGGAATCAGGATAGTCATAATAGCTTGTGTGAGTCAAATTCCTTAATTGCTAAATACACGAGAAGGGATAGACATTTGTGTGATAAACTTGATGGTTTGAATATAAAGCTCCCCTCATCTATGAATGAAGTAAAAGAAGAGGAGTGTATCTTTAAGGGTCAAGAGTGCTTTTCTCATGCTTGTCTTTATGTTCATACCGCATTGAAAGTGTTTAATTCGTGTTTGTGGTATCTTGACAGCAAATGTTCAAGGCACATGATAGGAGATAAAACGCTGTTCAAAACTCTTAAGGAGAAGGAAGATAGCTTTGTGGCTTTTGGAGATGGTAGCCATTTACAAGTTCTTGGAAAGGGAATTGATATTTTGGGACTTCTCTTGTTGACCGATGTTCTTTACATCAAAGGATTGAAGGTGAACTTGCTAAGTATCACCCAAATATATGGTGAAGACTTCATAGTTCAATTCTTAAAGAAGTGGTGTCTAATTCTCAATGAAGAAGGTGTTCAATTCTTGAAGGGACTTAGAACCATTGACAATTGCTATGGTGTTATTCCCAAGCCAAGCATATCATGTCAGAGTGCTCGAGCAAATCTTTTGGAGTTGTGGCACCAACGGATTAGGCATGCAAATTACAAGCAAGTAGCAAAGATCTCAAAGCTTGAAGCGGTGATTAGCTTGCCAAAGTTTGGAAAGATTGAGAACAATGTTTGTGGTCCATGTCAATTGGGAAAACAAACAAAATCAACCCATCCCAAAGTTAATGTAGTGGCTACTTATCGTCCTTTGGAGTCACTCCATATGGATCTAATGGGTCCAATGAGAACAGAAAGCTTGGGTGGAAAATGATATATCCTGGTGCTGGTTGATGATTTCTCAAGATATTCTTGGGTGGAGTTCCTTAGAGAGAAGTCGGAGGTGTGCGACAAGATGGAAAGGTTATGCAAGAAGCTCCAAAATGAAAAGGGAGTTCCCATAGTCAAAATAAGGAGTGATCATGGGAAAGTGTTTGAAAATGCAAAATTGGAAGCATTTTGCAATGAGCATGGTATCAAAAAGGAATTCTCTGCTCCAAGGACGCCACAATAGAATGGGGTGGTGGCAAGAGTAATGCTTCTCAATAAAAACATTCCACAAAAATTCTGGGAATACATCATGTCACATTAGGAATATGATTTTCTTTTGGGCTGGAATAGAGAAGACATTGTATGAGATTTGGAGGGAAAAGAAGTTAAAAGTAAAGTACTTTCGAGTTTTTGGTAGCAAATGCTACATTCACAATGATAGGGAGAATCTTGGGAATTTTGATGCTAAGAGTGATGAAGGGATCTTCCTAGGATACTCCACAAGTAGCTGAGCATACAGAGTGTACAATAAGTGTACTAAGATGGTGATGGAGTCAATAAATGTGGTCATAGATGACACCATCTCCGGAAAGGATGTTAGTGAGGATGGTGAAGCACCAACCCTTAAGAAGAATAAGGTTGATGATATCATGTCTCAAAGTGATGAGCATGAGAAAGAATCACCGAAAAAGGAGTTCACACCTCCTACATCAAGAAGGGAGACTAGATCAATGCAAAGGCCTTTAAGTCCACTCACCCGTCCAGAAGTTCAACCTCCAATTTCATGGAATGAAGAACCCTTTACTTCCAAGAAACTATCATCAAGAGTAAGTCTCAATCATCCCATAAGCAACATCATTGGTGACTTAGATGAGGGACTTCGTTTGAGAAAAGGATCGAGCTATAGCTTGAATCATGTGACATACAATTGCTATCTTGCTCAATTTGAACCCAAGAAAGTGGAAGAAGCCTTGAAAGATGAAAATTGGATGGAATCCATGCATCAAGGTTTACATCAATTTGTTAGAAATGAAGTATGGAAGTTGGTACCAAGGCCCAATGTCACGCCCCAAACCCAAGTAAGAGTTAGGCACGTGACAACAATCACACACTTACAAAGTTTACACCCTACAAGTGTGTAAGACCCTCTTAACAATTAAAGAGTTATCCTTAAAGAAAATTTTAACAATAAATTTGAAAATATCCTCACTAATGCAATTTTCAAAAGATCTCCAAATAATAATTTTCCAACATCAAAATAAAAATAACTAAACCCTTTCAATCTAAAGGTCCACACAAAAGGTAATCTTAAACATAAAAGTTCAAATCTTATTCCATTGATTTCCTAAACTTCACTCATGCGCACATCCCAGCGGAAGCCCAAACATATGCCACTCTTCCTAATCAAAATCTGAAAGGAGAAAGAGGGGGGGGGGGGGGGTGAGTTGACAACTCAATAAGTAACCAAAATCCTAATAAGTTTTATCCAACAATAGATCTGTAAAATAATAAGATGTACTATGAATCTTCAAAAGTTATAATATGCTATGGGTTTTCAAAAATAACTAAGAAGTTTCATAATCTTAAAATAAACGTTGCAAATAGATCACATACTTTGATCTTACAATTATATCATAGATGGTTTAGAAGCTCGTTAGTTTTCCACATAACAAAATCTATAACTTACAATAAGTTCCAAAAATATATAAGCAGTTTTACTGACTCAAAATAGTTAAATATTCAACATAACTCATATACTTAACAATCTTATAACTATGGTCATGCTATATTCCCGTGACTGGGCATCAAAGTACCAATGAATAATTCCCATTGGCTAGGTATCAGAGTACCAATTAATAACCCCCATTGGTTTGGGTATCAAAATACCAATGAATAACCCCCATTGGCTGGGTATCAGAGAACCAATGAATAATCCTCATTGGCTGGGTATCAGAGTACCAATGAATAACCCCCATTGGTTTGGGTATTAGAGTGCCAATGAATAACCTCCATTGGTTTGGGTATCAGAATCAAATCATAGTTAGACTGTCCATAATCATATATTATGCAATCATAATTTCTAACAAAAAATGTATCTTATTCAAATGCATGTACATATAATCATATATTCAATAATTCAATACATTTGTGATATTTCTATATTCCTTACTTTAAATCAATATAGCTAAAAACAATTAAACAAAACACATCATATATTCAGTAATCAGATTTATTGTGATAATTCTTTACTTGAAATTAGTGATACAATAGAAATAAAATTGTAACAAATATAAACAAATTTTCAGTAGTTAAAAATACATTAATATAAGCAAAATGAAACACAATTAGGACAAGGTTACTTACCTCAATTAGCTCACCAGAAGAACTTCTCCCTAGCACTTCTCTAAAATCCTTAGATCTCACCTAACAATTTACAAGCACCATTTACTCAATAATCATATAATTCAAAAAAACTTATAATGGTACTTGATCAGAAGAAAAACTATAAAAAATATCTTATAATTGTCTACTTTTCCTACACCGAAATTCCCTTAGCGTGCACGGTGCCTGAGGGGCTGTGGCAACACGGCGTGGGCACGCAGGCGAGGCGTGGGCATGTCTTGTGGGTGGGATGCCAAGGTAGTGGCATGCCCTTGGGACCCCTCAAAGGCCATGGCAGCACTTGGGGGGGGGGGGTGCTGCTGCTGAGCCTAGCTAGCCTCTTCGGAACCCTCCTACTCTTTCCCCCCTAAAGAGCGCTTAGGAAAAAATCCGGCCTGGCAAAAGGAAACATTGTCTTGCTGAGGATGAATAATTCCACCTAAACTCTACCATTTCCAGCCATACTTATCACAATGGAACATGTGTGTATATATAAAAATACTGAGTACTGAAAAATCTGTAGGCAGTAGCAGCCAACTGACCGAAATATATATCTAAACTTTTCTTCGTTGCATCATTAAAACTCTTAAATAATTAAATAGCTTCACTACCAGTTAAAATATCCACATAAAAAAAAAATACTCTAATTCCCAATAAGCTTTTAGATTTAACAAGAGAGAGATTCTTAGGCTCTTACCTCGATTGTGTAGTAAAACCTTCTCTACTTGAGTATTTTGGCTAGTCTCTTCCCTCAAAACATCTATCAGTCTACGCTGACTTAAAATTAGACTATATAAAACTAGGGTTTCAACCGTATTTTCTAAAAACCCCTTAGTAATTTTAATTATAACAAATGACTCCATAAACAAATTTACTTAAATACCCCTCCTTTTAATTCCTTTGTTTTTTAAGCTATTACACCCAAGGATACACATGTGATTGGCACCAAGTGGATATTTAAGAACAAGACCGATGAAGATGGTGAGGTCGTTCGAAACAAATCTAGATTGGTGGCTCAAGGATATACTCAAGTTGAAGGTGTAGACTTCAATGAGTCGTTTGCTGTAGTAGCAAGATTTCAGTTAATCCAAATTCTTCTTTCCATAGCGTGTGTTATGAACTTGAAGTATTACCAAATGGATGTGAAGAGTGCCTTCTTGAATGGATTTTTGAATGAAGAAGTGTTTGTTGAGCAACCAAAAGGGTTTCAGGACGCTCACTTTTCGGACCATGTGCTAAGATTGAAGAAAACTTTATATGGGTTGAAGCAAGCACTAAGAGCATTGTATGATCACCTCACCTTATATCTTGTGGATCATGGTTTCAAAAGAGGTCAAGTCAATCGAACACTGTTTGTTAAAAGAGATGAGAAATCCCTCATTGTCGCTCAAGTATACACGGATGACATTGTCTTTAGATCCACAATTGATCACTTTGCTTAAGAATTTTCCGAAGAAATGAAAAAGGAGTTTGAAATGAGCTTGGTGGGGGAGCTAAACTACTTCTTAGGGCTTCAAGTGAAACAACGAAAAGAAGGAATTTTTATCTCTCAAGAGAAGTATGCCAAAAATCTGGTAAAGAGATTTGGCTTAGACTCCAAAAAACATGCATCCACCTCCATGAGTTCATCGGCAAAACTAAGTCTTAATCATGCCAGTTTGGAAGTAGATCCAACACTCTATCAAAGCATGATTGGTAGTCTTCTCTACCTCACGGCAAGTAGGCCGGACATCGCCTTCAGTGTAGGGGTATGTGCTCGATTTTTGGCAGCACCCAAAGAATCACATTTATCTGTGGTAAAGCGAATCATTTGCTATATCAATGGCACCTCTAACTATGGAATTTTGTATTCAAAAGACTCCAATGAGTGCTTAGCTAGATATTTGGATGCTGACTGGGCCGAGTGTATTGATGATAGGAAAAGCACCTCCGATGGTTGTTTTAATCTTGGGAATAACTTAATGTCATGGATGAGCAAAAATCAAAATTCAGTCTCTCTATCAATGGCTGAAGCTTAATACATCGCAGCAGGAAGTTATTGTGCACAACTATTGTGGATGAAGAAGCTCTTATATGATTATGGAATCACTTAAGACACTATGAGTGTGTTCTGTGATAACACAAGTGCCATAAACTTGTCCAAAAATCCAGTTCAACACTAGAAATCGAAACATATCAAGATTCGATATCATTTCATTCAAGATCTAGTGGAGAACAAGGTTATGTGGCTGGAGTTTATCAACACTGACAACTAAATGGCGGACATCTTCACCAAACCCCTTGATGGTATATGATTTGAGTCTCTTCGTAAGACCATCGGTGTTGGTATTATCCCTTGACTTCCATCCCTTGTGTGACCTTACGTTGTTCATTGTTGCATACATGCTTTATAGGAGTCACGTGTATGATTACATGTTTCTTTTGCAAGTTGCGTTTTGTACTTGTTTTTGTTGATCTTACTTTTCTTGTTTTGTTTTTGAGTGTGTTGAAAAATTCAAAAACCCATAATAAATTGAAACATCTCCAAAAAAGTTTGATCGCTTGTTTTTTGTATATCACATGTGAGTTTGGCCTAGTACCTTCATACTAATGGTGTAGTGCATTTACGAACTTAGCTTGTTATGTATGCACATTTATCTTTGTGGGAAAAATCTTGAAATCTATGTGTGATTTTTGTAAATCGATCTTCAAGCTTGTCATGAATGATTAGTCAATAGTCTTGTTGGTCTTGATACATGCATAGACTTGTACCTATATCTTTTCCCACGTTTTTATGTTTTTGTTTATAACTTATCAAATGTCAAATCTCGAAAAGAGAAAATGGGCTACAAAAGTCATCGCACATACTAGTATTTGACTAGGAAAAAGGGAAAGCGACTTGTATTGAAATGTATGATGTCTCAAAATGCCAAAGGCTTACTCATAAAATTGAAATATAAAAACTTTTAGGCATCGATCTCAAAATGAGATTTATTGTTAAAAAAATGATCAAATGTTATGATTTGTAAAGAAGCCAAATGAAAAGCTTCAAATATATGTAATCATTTCCTTGTGGGAGATCATATATGTTCATTTCTATAATTGAGATAGTCCACTTGACTTAGTATTAGTTGTGTATGACTTGATTGAATTGATCATTGAAGCTTCACTCTAGACTAAGGACTATTCCACTTTTGATACTCACACACAACACAAAAGACTTTGTTTAACGAATGCTTATTTCATTTGTGTAATTGTACGTGTTCAAATGTAATGTGTATACTCAATTACTTGTTGATCAAATCCAAAAGATTTTTGAGTATTCTTATGTTTTTGAAAGTGTTTCTATGCTCTCATGTTTTGTGTTTTTGTTCAAAGTGCATTTTCCTTGTTTCTCAACCAAAAACTTGTTCAGAGGAATTTTTGTGAGAAGCTCGCAACTAAGCTTTTCCCGCGAAAATGGGTTAAGGAAAAAACATGAAAACAAAAAATTTAGATAGACTTGCGCGACTGTCTCACGACTATTTTGCGAGTATTGCTCACTTCCAAAAAACTTTGTGCTTCAGATGCATTTTTCACGAGTAACTTCGTGAGAAGGTAACCCGTGAAAAATGCGTGTTTTCAGTTTTTAAGGGCTAATGTAGATGGTTTCTCAAACATACCCTATTTCACTCACTTTGCCTCCCTTGTGCCTCTCTCAACCCCAAACTGAGTTTCACCTAAAAACCCAACCAAAAATCAAGAGAAAACCTCTTCACATATATCTAAGGTATGTTTATACAATCTTTTCTCTCTATTTGCTTAAATTATGCAGAAAATTCTAAGTTTTCTTAAGTTGGGTTTATTTTTGAAAAAGGGGTGGGAATTTTAAATTTTGTGAATTTTTTTTCAATTTCTTGATTGAGCTTTGTCCCACTTGATTTGTTCGTGTTTGTGTTGGCCCCTTGTGGCAATTTAAACATTTATTTAGGCAAGATTCACTCATTTTCATGCATTGCTTACATGTTAATTTTATAAGTGCATATCAAGTATTTGTTGAAATGCCCAAATGACATTTTGGTGTTGTTTTGGACTCCAATGAGTACCAAACTTCGGGGATTATCATGATTGGACTTGTTTATCATGTCTAGATCATTGGGAATGCATTTTATGCACTTTGACCCATGCATCACATATGCACACCACATGCACACTTGATGCACACACTTGTTCACTTGTCATGTTTTGCAAATCATTCATGCTAAATATATGTTGTAACATGTTTAGCACTTTTGAACGTGATTGTGTAACATTGTTTTTGTTCTTTTTAGGACTTTGTGCTTATTTTTATGGACTAACTTGACACTAATCAAGTTTGTGCTCTTGTCTTTGTGTTTTTGCATTTGTGTGTGTGTGTGCTTTATATCTGATTTGTAGATGTCCCCCTTCAAGAAATCAGTTGTAAAAAGGGGAAGTAGCAAAGGAAAAGAACTCGTGATAGATCTTGACAGTTTGACCCTGAAATCAAAGAGGACTAGGTCATCAACATGGCTTTATGATGTTGACAAGTTCAGGTCATATGCCGTATCTCAAGATTATGAGAAATATTTCAAAGATGCCCCCTTGTTGGTTGAAAGGGGAGTTAAGCAAGCCTCTCTCCTCGATACGAACATTCCAAAATGGTTTACCACCAAGGATTGGAATTTCCTTCTATCAAGCTTTGATGAACTGTACGAGAATATGGTGAAGGAATTCTATGTGAATGCCATTGCTGAGGGAGATGAGTTGAAATGTTGGGTTAGAGGAAAGAGTTTCACAGTGACACCCATGTATCTTGCTGACATATTGCACATCAACCAGCCCAAGTTTAAAAAGCCACCGATGTATGATGATTGGATACTAAAAAGGACTTACTTTGGGAAACTCTAGGAGAAGGCTTGGGATTCTCTTCTAATGGAAAAGTGGTGAGTGTTGCATCACTATCACCCGAATTAAGGCTGCTCACAACAATCATGTTCCACAATCTCTATCCTCTCTCAAGCATCGAGTACATGAATCTCGGTTGGGCCTTATTTCTTCATGACCTGGTCAATGATGAAGAAATTGATATCTGCTCACATGTATTCCACATCTTGAGCAAAACAGCTGCGAGAACTGCCTCAAGAAACTGTCTTCCTTTCTGTTGTCTCATCTCAAAAATTTTGAAGCTCAAAGGTGTTAACCCACTAGAAGATGAGAGGCCATACCGACGACCTAATCCAATCAATGTCAGTACTCTTAATGCTAGCATTATTCACACCCGGAAAGGGACCAAGCAAGAGGGTCATGCTTCTCATGCTAGTTCAAGTCCTAGCTCTCATGCCCATGATGAGAAGTTAGACATCGTTATGTCATCCATTCAAGACATCAACACATAGTTATCCAGACTTGCATCTAATATGCACTTTCAACACATTCGCTTCGACACGAAGTTCACATCTCTCCAAACCCAATTGGATCAAATTCATAGGAAGCTATAGGAAGATGATGACTAGCTCCTTTAGCCATTCTGGTCAAAAAGGGGGAGAAAGTTTTGAGGGGGAGCATAGCATAGCACATGAACATCATAGATATATTGGTTCATTTTGTTGGTTTAATAGCTTACTTGTGGCTTTAGCACTCTACTTTAATATCTCTTAGTTTATATTTACACTGCTTTCTTATAAAGCTTTTAAAGTAGTTTAAAACTTTTAGTTTATGTTCAGTACTTTGTTTTTGTATCCTTGCTTTGTAGCATTTTTTTAGTACTTTTGAATTTTGTTGCATTATCTTTAGTACTACACACTTGTGCCCTTGTTGGATCATGTATCCTAATGCAAATACTTTGGTGTTTTGCATTGGTTGTGTGTTTGGACATGCAATTAATTTTTTCTTTGCACTTAATTGCATTGCATGTTCGGATGATCGTTTACTTGTTAAATGATCACTGTAGTCATTCTTTAATGACTGTTCCTGTATGATCAAGTTACGCTTCATTGTTTATATCTTGCTTATTAGCTCGATTGCATTATACTTGCTCCTATATGTACCTTGTATTCCACTTGTCATGAGCTTAATGAAAGTTTTGTTTGTGTGCGAGTGTTTCAGGATACAGGTGTATTCGTGCAAGTACTTCACAACTTCTAGATTAGGTGTGAGTGAGTTTTTCTATTGTTCCCAAACTCACGTTTAAGTCTAGAAGTCTGTTATATGGAGTTTTTTCACGGAATAGCCAAAGAAGGAGATTGTAAAGTTCTGATTTACAACTATTTTGTGTTGGCTTTGATTCCATGCCATATTTGATTGTAATTTTGTTCAATCTTTTGTACCCTGTATTTTATGTGGGATTTATTTGTAAGGGTTGTGTGAAAGGGAGAGTGTGAAGACTCAAGGTAACATTGAAGACTAAAGAAGTTTTCATGGGTAGCTCGTGAGTAGCCTTCCTGTGAAGTGAAGCATGTGCTTAGCACATGATTGGAATGCATAGAGTCATGATAGATGGTGACAGTTGGTTTTCGCGAGTGTCTCACGGGTAAGGCCTTCCCGTGAGATACTCGCAAAAAATTTTGTTTTGCTATTTTGTCATATCTGCTCCACTACATTTATATACACTATATATACCCATATTACCCACATATAGAAGGGAGTACTTTCAGAGAAAAAACCCTAGCCACAAACCCTTGAGAGTTAGAGATT
This sequence comes from Castanea crenata, assembly GCA_020976635.1. Lineage (NCBI taxonomy): Eukaryota > Viridiplantae > Streptophyta > Magnoliopsida > Fagales > Fagaceae > Castanea > Castanea crenata. The sequence goes on from JAGHPS010000519.1 coordinate 109,289, forward strand.
GTCATACCCACAATCCTCTACACCATCCACTGTGGTTTTCCTCAACTCCTACCTCTCTATATTCAAATCCTTGGGAGGTTGATAGTCCAAAAAATTATCACACCCATACTGAGTGTCAAGTGAGATTTTGGTGCTGTTGGAAAGCATTAGAAGAAGCCAAGTTTTGGCGGATGCAATTAGGCGCATTGCGAGATCTAGAAAGCTAGACAAGACACGATTCCAAGAAGCCTTGTTGGAGTAGGAGCTTGGACGGCTTAGATGCACTAGGTAGATTAGGCTTGGAGGGTCTCTTGCTATTCATGTTTCTTAACTTATTGTCTAGTGGATCAATTTACCGCTTTGAGGGCGGCGGAGAGGTTTTTCGCCGAGTTCTTCGGTTTCCTCTTCGATAACACATGTGTTATCTTGTGTTTTCATTTCTCTTCCCTACACTTTTAGCTTTCATTTTACTGTTGAGATTTGATGAATATGGCTTAGAGTAGTTTTACTATTTGTTCACTCGCATTTACTCTATTTCGCACTTTGTTTAAGTTAAAGTAAAATCAACCGAGCCGTAATTTTTTATTTTGGGGTCTAAACAGCTCTTGTGTTTTTAACTCAAATTCAAGCTTTCAATTAATATCAGAGCGGGTGCACTTGTTGTGGTTTCTTTACCTAAGTGCGATCCTAGACCCCTTGCCTTGCTATGGATAGTGCTATGGCTAAGGCCAACGTGAAGCGTAGTTCATGTGTTTGTGATAATGACTCTATGAGCATCTATAAAGATTGTCCTAGCAATGAGCTTTTAGATTTATTCAAATCTAAGTTTATCCTAGCAATAAGCATCTATAAAGATTGTCCTAGCAATGAGCTTTTAGAGTTATTTTTTAAGTCCTCTCTCTCTCTATATTTCTAAACCCCTTTTCCTGCTGCACACCCTCCCCTTTTATAGGCACCTTTCCCCTTCTTATCTACCCAGCTAGCCTGCTTTTGGCTGGATTTAGGGGATGCTTGTCCCATCACTCCTTTTCTTTGCCATTCTTTCATCTTGAGACTAGACTTTTTGGGGTGTTTTTAATCTTCATGCTTGTTTATAAGCATTTAATGTGGAAGAGGTGAGGTAGAGAACATCTTATTAATGCAGAGGTGACTAGCTCTGTGGTCCTAATCTCTTTGTGGCGTTTCCCAAGGTGAGTTTGATGATGGTGGCATCTCGGGCTAGAGGGGAACCGGTTTCTTGTGGTTCCTTGTGTATTCGTTATGGGAGGAGCCTTGCTTATTACCTCAGTAGGGGACCGTAGCAATGGTAGCTATGTCGGGCCTCCAAGAGACTTATTCTTGGGAGTTGTCTTTTATCTCATGGGTTTCTTTACTCGTATCTATCTTTTTGGGCCGGACCCATCTATTAAAGTATGATATGTTAAGCCGTTGGTTCTCGGCCCGTGCTTGAGTTCATCCCCCCATATAATTATCTTCAAATTTATAATTTTAATACTGGTTTAGTTTAACAATGGTTTCATAACAACAAATTTTTTTTTTTGTGAAACTGTGTGGTATTAAAAAGATTAAATTACACATTCGATCTTTAAAGTTAAAAATAATTTTTATTCTAGTCCCTTAAGTTTGAAGTCTTTCATTTTGATCATCTAAATTTAATTTTGTTTACAAGTGAGTATTTCATCTATGGACAGCTACGGTCGGGTTACTTGCCACCATACTCAGGGTCTATTTGGATACCATTTATTTTGTAGAAAACTAAAAACAAAAAAAAAAAAAAAAGTTACTGTTTATGCGCTTGGCATTGTTCACATGCCTAAAATCACTGTTCATGGACAATGAATAGTGCCAAACACGCACAACTAAAAAAAAAAAAAAGCAAGAAATGTGTCGTGTGAAGTGCAAAACGTGCTTCCCAAATGCTCACTTAGTACATGCCCTTCACTTGTGATCTTCTTCCTTGAGACATACCCACCCTGGCATCCTCTTTTCAAAAAAAAAAAAAAGAAGAAGCTAATTTTCATCCTTGCAATTGTCCAATTGCTGTGTATGGTAAATCCCAAAGTGTCGTTCTAAGAACCAAACAATGTAGATAGATTGTAAAGGCTTCAATTTCTCAAGACTATGCTACAACCAGACTATGAAATCGTTTTATATATATATGGACAAAATTTAGCTACAAAAATGGTAGTAATCTTAGGTACAACCTTTTTTAATATCTTTTTATTGGAGGTGAATTTTGACAAGTCCACCATTGAATTATATCTTCTTCTTATATCTCCCTTGCTTGAAAGATTTCTAAAAAAATTAATGATCAGTAGTTATGTCATCAATAAATTATTTAAATTGCAAATTTTTTTACTTTAAAATTATGCATAAAATACAAGCTTATAGATAATATAATAAATAATATTCTATTGACACAAAATTTGACATGTTTATTAAGAGCGTAAAGAACATGCAATTTAACGGTTAAATTTTCAAAGAGCAATAGCTACCTACCTTGATTTGAGTCTAAGGAAAAATTTGTCGCTCCATCCCTCTAGTAGGGTGGGTGAAACCTACTTCATTTTGGTTGGTCAGTTTAGACACTTGCAAGTCACCTAGGGATTGCCATCTCTAATTTGTCTGTGTCCATGATGAGTTTTATTTTTAAGAGAGAGAGAGGAAATAAAAAAGAAAGGACATTGTTTTGTATGCACTTAATGACTAGATAGGTGATGAAGGTGATCAAAATGATTTTGAAAATGAAATCAAACTTGATGAACCAGAATGAAAAACCTCAAAATTAAGAAAAAATGAAAAAGAACACAAACTTAATGGTTTAGAGTGTAATTTACTCAATTGAAGATTTTTGTCGTAGTCTTATTTGTTTATTTATTTTTTCCCTCCCTTCTTTATGGAATACTTTTGTCATTCTTGTAAGCGTTAGATTTTTTTTAAAGTGGTTTAAAGTTTTTGCTGTGTATTCAATAGTTTAACCCTTTTGGATATACACCACTATTAATTTCTTTAAGATTTTTTTTCCTCTTCCCGTATGTGTGTGTTAAATACTTAGTATTCTAAAAAAAAAAAGTATTAGATTTTGTTGATAGTTTTAGTTATAGATTTTTATAGCTAAACCTATTTTATATCTCTTGATAATTCCAGATTAAAAAGGAAATTAAGCATGTGAAAAATTTATTTACATGTTTCAAATTAATTTTGATGGCTTTCTAGAAGTGTTATGGGTCGACCGCCAAGAGGCTTATAGTCCTTTCAGCATTTTTTAGTGTTTCTAATGGGCATATATAAATTCCAAATCTCCCTTCCACCTTCTATCATATATATCATATATATATATATATATATATATATATATATATATATAAATGTTAGGGTCGAAACTCAAATTTATTTAACAAAGGAGTGAAAGATTTCGGTGATGGAGTCAGCCATTATCAAATAATATTGTATATCCATTTTTTTCCCCCTCCTTTATAGTTGTGACCATTATTCTCGACTTTTATTAGGATTATTAGATATACTTTAGGGTCTAAGCAGTAACTTTAAGTCTTTTATTATATTTAAAAATTAATTAATAATATCTATTTAAATTTATAAATTAGACATTTGTTTAATTTAAAATATTTTTATTTTTAAAAAACTTTTCGAGATGCAAAATCACTAATTAAGATGTTATATTTATATTTTGCTAATATTTTATTTTTAATTTTTAATATTACTAATCCACTTATTCTTCTTTTGACATAATTGATCTTATGTAATATTTTATTAATTATCTTTGTTGATACTGTATTTTGTCCGGCCCGGATTCACACGTCAAAACAAAGACAAAAAATCCAAAAATAATGACAAAAGGTGCAAAATTACAAATTCTAAAGCTAAAAAGGGTAAAAAAAATAAAACATGATTGGATAGTGGATCAAAGGGTCAAAACATTTAAAAACCCATTTTTTAGCAATTAAGGCCAAAACCCTAACTGGTATGGTCCAAACATTGACTTTTGATCCAACCGTAATTGTGTTGAATTTGGATTGTCTCATAGGGTATATTTTCCCATAGAAATGATGGTTTACAAGCCAAATTTGGGGTTAAAACGGATGAGATATCACCAAAATATCAAAAACCCTAATAAAAATCTCACTTAAAAAAAAAGAGGAAAAACAAGAAGTTTTTGTCCTGACTTCGTACGGCAAACTGTATTGATTGGGCAAGAACTGGAGTGATCAGGTTGAGCCATCTTGAAGAAAAAGGTCTTGACCACTTTTCATAAAAAGGGCTTGATGATATCTGCCTTGGATTTGAAGATACAAATTTTAAGGAAAATCATCATGGAATTTTTCAACACTGTGTCACCTTCCATCCAAGAGATATATCTTGACGACCATAGCTCCAAATGTTACAAGGTTAGAACCATTGAAGACTAAACATCCAAAGCTTTCCAAGCATATAAAGTTTAAAGAAAACGGAGTTGAAAAGGCTTTCAAACAGCAGCATAAAGTTCGGACTAGAATACAAGCAAAGACAAAATAGCTTGATGATGTGGCAAAAATGGGAGGCTAGCTAAAGTGTAACATAGCTAAAGTGTAACATGTTACACTCAGCTAGCCACCCCTTGCCTTGGAAACCCATCACAAAAAAAAGCCATCTTTAGGAAACCCATCACAAAAAAAAGAAAAAAAGCCTCTTCCATCTTTACTTGTAATCTTTTGTGGGTAAGCTTGTAGAGATGGGATAGTTTTTCCATAACTATAACCATCCCATTTTTGATCTCTCGTGTAAACATCATCAATTTAGATATAAGAAGCTCGTTTATTTATCTTGTCTCTTTATCTTATCTACTTTAAGTTCCTATATTGTTGTGTAAATATCTCTCTTTATCTTTATGTCCATATATTATTATTGCTTGTTTGTGATATTGTGTTTGTTTCCCTAGATGGGTATTGGACCATCTTCTAGACTCTATATGGGAAGTACCCTTAGGGGCAAGAAATCCCATTCCATCTAGGCATATAGGGATTTTATTTATCTTTGCTTTAAATTTATGTCATTTAAATTTCTGTGCTTTGATTTGTATGTTATTTAAATTTAAGCTCTTTACTTTCATGTTATTTAGATTTCGACACTTTACTTCCTTTCTCTATTTTTCTACACTTTATCCTTGCTCCTTCACTTTTTTATTATCTCTAAAGTTTCCATAAAATAAAGTTGCTTGGATAAAAAGAAATCCTTTACATACTTTTCTAAGGAAATGCTTTTCAAAATAAAATTTCTTCTTTCCCCTTTTTCTAAGAAAAATGTTCTTTTCTATAAAAAAAAAAAAAATCTAAAAAAAGGTGTTTTCTTTTAAAACTTTCTTTCAAAAAATGCCTTTTTTTTTTTTTTCCCCAATAAAAAATGACATCTTTTCCTAAAAAACTTTTTTTTTTAAAATGTCTTCTTTTTGTTCCAAAATCCGAAAATGGTGAGTTAAAAAAAAAGTTTTCTACAAAATAATACTTTTACCACGTTGGAAAGATGTTTTTACCATGTTCAAAAATGCATTGAAAAAAATGCTTTGTCATCTCCTTTTCTAAAATCCGAAAAAATTACTTTCAAACAAAATAAAATACTTTCAAAAATAATGTTTTTACCACGTTAGAAAATGCTTTCAAAAAAAGGCTTGATTTTCCTTTCCAAATCCAAAAAAAAAAAAAAAAAAAAAACCTTTTGAACAAGTAAAGCCCTTAAAAAAAAAAAAAAAAAAACTTGTTTTGCAATTGCAACCTTGCTTATTCAAAATGAACTTTTCTAAAAAAATGTGTCCCTGTTTTTACTCTTCCTTTCAAAAGATAATAAAAAAGTTATCGTTGTAAATCTTGTTCATACATTTTGATTTCAAACTTTTTCTTAGATTTGTTTTGTTAAAAATTGTATCCATGGTTCATTTTCTTGAACCATTTGTGGGGAGTAAAAAGGTCCTGGTAGGTATTTTGGGCCTTTGGGTCATACTAGGGAAGGCCGACCTGCCCTTGAGTTCGAATCTTCTTGGTACCTCAGGTCAACTCATGGGCCGAGGACCCGAGGACCTATCCGAGGCCAGTTTCACCCTCGGATGAGCATAGAAGAATCGGGAACATCATCATAAAAGCTCATAAACGACACGACAGAGACCAATGGTTAAGAGGGATGAACCCCTGAATGTCACAGAAGCATCGGTGTCTGAAAAAGCCCTAAAGGCTGCCACCTCCACATTAAAGACCCCGCACCTACCACCCTGGCCGCATTAATGAGGAAGTGACGCCTGAACAGTGGAAGTGAAGCTTCTGGTTACTATTCAAGGGCACTAAGAAGAAAAATATCTAGGTCAAAGGGAGGTGAAGGCAACACGTGTAACAACAATTACCAAATAAAGGGGTATTTAAGGAGGGGTCTGGAACAAAAATGAGGCCCCTGGCTTTTTGTAATAAAGAAAGAAAGAAAAGGAAATATATATATATAAGAACAGTCCTCGGCTTATATCCGAGGAGGTGGATTTATAGCATTCCTTTTGATTCTTGAGTGTTGATAGCCCTCTAGCTCGTCTTATATTCCTTAAGCACTTCTAACCTGGGTTTACAACCCACACTCTACAAATTCATATTGTTCAAGGCTCATTGGGCCTGAGCCCATCACTGTTTTTAGGGCCAGGTGCAATTGTGCGCTTACAATTGGCGCCGTCTATGGGAAACCTAGTCTAGAAGAGGTAGGGATATCATGGCAGGCTTAGGCGCCCACCATGCAGAGTCACAAGGATCACAGCCTGAAGATCATTTCGAGCGCCTCGAGCGTAGAAGGGACCGTGAAGGAAGCGTTCATTCAGAGTACCCCAGGGCTAGCCATACTCCTGGTGGGGCTAGCAATACTCATGACGATGGTTCTAGAGCCATGCAGGAGGAGATTAATCGTTTGAAGAGGAAGTTACGTCGTGCCAGACGTAAACCTTCACCGTCCTTGTCCAGTCCTTCCTCTGATGAAGATAGGGAAGGTGGCTACGACTCAGGGACGCGCTCACCCCCCAGCTCAGCGTCCTCCGGTGGGGAGGACGATCAGCCAGCCCGCAAGCGCAAAAGGGTTCCTTCTAGGGGCCTAGGCAACGATGCTATGAGCAGGGCGTTGCACCAGCTCTCCAAGTCTCCGTTTTCGCGGAGGATTGAGAAGGGGAGACTTCCCAGGAGATTTACTCAGCCCACCTTTACCATCTACAATGGCCGGACTGATCCGGTGGAGCACGTGAGCCACTTCAACCAGAGGATGGCTGTACACTCTCACAACGAAACGCTGATGTGTAAAGTCTTCCCCTCTAGCTTGGGACCTGTGGCCATGCGGTGGTTCAACGGCCTTAAGTCAGGATCCGTAGGTTCATTTGGGGAGTTGACTAGATCATTCGCTTCACGGTTTATTACTTGTAGCAGAGTCCCTCGGCCATTGGACTCGCTATTGTCCATGACAATGAAAGAAGGAGAGACACTGAAAACATACTCCGACCGTTACTGGGAGATGTTTAACGAGATAGATGGCGACTTCGATGAAGTGGCGCTGAATACCTTTAAGGTAGGTCTTCCTACAGACCACGACTTGAGAAAGTCTTTGACGAAAAAGCCTGACCGCAGCGTACGTCGTCTTATGGACCGTATTGATGAATATAAGAGGGTAGAGGAGGACCAGCAGCAAGGAAAGGGAAAGGAAAAGGTTATCCCACAGGAGAGAAGGGATTTCAGGTCAGACCGTTACAACAATAGCAGACCGAGGAGAGATTATTCCGGGCAGTCCAACTTGGCAGTACCCCAAGCTGTAAACACAGTGTTCCGAGAGCCAGTGCATCAGTTACTGGAGAAAGTTTGCAAGGAGCCCTTCTTCAGGTGGCCTAGTAAGATGGCAGGGGACCCTGCGAAGAGGAATCAAAACCTCTTTTGTCAATATCATCAGGATGTGGGCCATACCACCGAGAATTGTAGGACCCTTTGGAACCACTTGGAGCAGCTCGTCAGTGAAGGAAAGTTAAAGCAGCATTTGTGTCAGTCTGCCGGGCAGGGCAATCAAGTTGCCTCAAATAATCAGAGGAACAACTCCTCTCGGCCAGCATTGGGAACTATCAATGTCATTTTCACTGCACCTGGCAGGACAGGCTCAGGCCCGACCAGGGTGATGGCAGTCTCTCATTCTCAGGCCGAGGGGGGAGGTAGTAGGCCGAAGAGGCCGAAGGTCGTTTTGCCGGTTTTGGGATTTACCGAGGAGGACAAGGCTGGTACTATTCAGCCCCATGACGATGCCCTCGTGGTCACCCTCAGGATAGGAAATTATGACGTGAGGAGGGTGATGATAGACCAGGGCAGCGGTGCAGATATCATGTACCCTGATCTATTTAAGGGGTTAAGATTGAGGGCGGAAGACCTGGCTCCTTATGACTCGCCCCTTATAAGCTTTGAAGGCAGATCCGTGATGCCGAGAGGACGAATTCATTTGCCCGTTCAATCCGGCTCAGAAACGGTAGAGGTGGATTTCATCGTTGTAGACGCATACTCTCCATATACGACCATCCTCGCCAGGCCTTGGTTGCATGCGTTGGGGGCTGTCTCCTCTACCTTGCACGTCAAAGTCAAATTCCCCTCGGGGGAATGTGTTGAGGAAATCCTCGGCAGCCAGTTGGTGGCCAGGCAGTGCATATCAGCTGCGGTGTTGCACCAAACGGAGATTGAACCTTGGGTTTTGGTCACCAACGGCTCATAGCAGTTAACGTCTCCTGACGCATCAGGAGTGCGGCCAGGAGAGGAAACACGTTGTGAGGAATTGGAGAAATTCCCGGTGGCCGACGACCCGGAGAGGTTCTTCCAAGTCGGTACACTTTTACCATACCAGGAGAAGATGGAATTGATAGAATTTTTGAGGAAAAATGTTGACGTCTTTGCGTGGGATCCTTACGAGGCTCCAGGTGTTGATCCGAGTTTCATTTGTCATCGCTTGAATGTCAACTCGGCCATTGTCCCAAGAAGGCAGCCACCTCGGCGCTCCTCCAAGGAACATTCTGAGGCCGTGAAGGAAGAGGTAGCCAAATTAAAGAAGGCGGGGGCTATCAAAGAAGTCTTCTACCCTGAGTGGTTGGCTCATACTGTCGTGGTCAAGAAGAAGAATGGAACGTGGAGGGTATGTGTAGACTTTACGGACCTGAACAAGGCCTGCCCCAAAGATTCGTTCCCCATGCCGCGTATTGATCAATTGGTGGATGCCACTGTCGGACATCCTCGGATGAGCTTTTTAGACGCTTTCCAGGGTTACCATAAGATTCCCCTGGCATTGGAGGATCAAGAGAAGACTGCTTTCATTACTCCAATAGGAAATTATCACTACAAGGTCATGCCATTCGGTTTAAAGAATGCCGGGGCTACCTATCAGAGGATGATGACCAGAATGTTTGAACAGCAGATGGGGAAAACCATCGAGGTGTATGTCGACGACATGGTGGTGAAAAGTAAAACAATACCCTCCCATGTAAAAGATTTGTTCGACACTTTTCAAATTCTAAGAAAGTATAAGTTGCGCCTCAACGCCTCAAAATGCTCCTTCGGTGTGGGGTCTGGAAAGTTCTTGGGATATATGATTACTCATAGAGGCATAGAGGTTAACCCATTGCAGGTCAAGGCTATCCAGAACTTGCAGTCTCCTCGGAACCCAAAGGAAATTCAAAAATTAACAAGAATGATAGCAGCCTTGAATCGATTCATATCTCGGTCAGCCGATCGCTGTCGTCCTTTCTTCCAGCTGTTGAATAAGTGGAAAGGGTTTCGATGGTCAGAGGATTGCGAGTTAGCTTTTCAGCAACTCAAGCATTATCTTTCTCGGCCGCCTGTTCTCTCTCGTCCAGAGGCGTATGAGGTTTTATTTGCTTACCTGGCAGTGGCCGTCCACGCGGTCAGCCTGGTCCTGATAAGGGAAGATAACGGAGTGCAAAGACCGGTGTATTATGTTAGCAAATCGTTGGGTGACGCCGAGGTGCGTTATCTACCCTTGGAAAAAGCAGTCCTGGCCGTTGTTCATGCCACGCGAAAGCTCCCCCATTATTTTCAGTCCCACACAGTGGTTTTCCCACCCTGAAGACGAGTTCTTTTAGTACCAAGAGCAACGATGGGCTCCTAGAGAAAGGTCTTGACTTACTTGAAGAACGACGTGAGGCAGCTATGGTCCAGATGGCTTATTACCAACAAAAACTTAAACGGGGGTATGATGCCCATGTGAAACTGAGGCCACTAGCACCTGGAGATCTTGTGTTAAGAAAGGTTGTGGGCACCGCTAAGAACCCAGCCTGGGGTACGCTAGGACCCAACTGGGAAGGACCCTATCGGATTGTCTCAATAGCAGGGATAGGATCTTATCGGCTAGCTGATTTAGATGAAAATATTGTACCACGGCCGTGGAATGTAAATAACCTACGAAGGTATTACTATTAATAAAGTTCACTGTTGTTTGTACTTATTCGAAAAATGTTAATATTTCATGAATTTCGAAGTAACAACTTTTTGAGAATCAAATAGAAACTTGGTTAAGTGTAGTCCTCGGACCACAAACCTTGTGGAAATTGATGTCTTGTCATTTGTTAAACAGAACCTTAGTTATGTCGGGTCCCCGGACCTCCTACTTTGGGAAAATTAACATTTGAAGTAACAACTTTTTGAGAATCAAACAGAAACTTGGTTAAGTGTAGTCCTCGGACCACAAACCTTGTGGAAATTGATGTCTTGTCATTTGTTAAACAGAACCTTAGTTATGTCGGGGTCCCCGGACCTCCTACTTTGGGAAAATTAACATTGAAGTAACAAATTTTTGATAATCATACAGAAACTTGGTTAAGTGCAGTCCTCGGACCACAAACCTTGTTGAAATTGATGTCTTGTCATTTGTTAAACAGAACCTTAGTTATGTCGGGTCCCCGGACCTCCTACTTTGGGAAAATTAACATTTGAAGTAACAACTTTTTGAGAATCAAACAGAAACTTGGTTAAGTGTAGTTCTCGGACCACAAACCTTGTGGAAATTGATGTCTTGTCATTTGTTAAACAGAACCTTATTTATGTCGGGTCCCCGGAACTCCTACTTTGGAAAAATCAACATTTGAAGTATCAACTTTTTAAGAATCAAACAGAAAGTTGGTTAAGTGTAGTCCTCGGACCACAAACCTTGTGGAAATTGATGTCTTGTCATTTGTTAAACAGAACCTTAGTTATGTCGGGTCCCCGGACCTCCTACTTGGGAAAATTAACATTTGAAGTAACAACTTTTTGAGAATCAAACAGAAACTTGGTTAAGTGTAGTCCTCGGACCACAAACCTTGTGGAAATTGATGTCTTGTCATTTGTTAAACAGAACCTTAGTTATGTCGGGTCCCCGGACCTCCTACTTTGGGAAAATCAACATCTGAAGTAACAACTTTTTGAGAATCAAACAGAAACTTGGTTAAGTGTAGTCCTCGGACCACAAACCTTGTGGAAATTGATGTCTTGTCATTTGTTAAACAGAACCTTAGTTATGTCGGGTCCCCGGACCTCCTACTTTGGGAAAATTCAACATTTGAAGTAACACTTTTTGAGAATCAAACAGAAACTTGGTTAAGTGTAGTCCTCGGACCACAAACCTTGTGGAAATTGATGTCTTGTCATTAGTTAAACAGAACCTTAGTTATGTCGGGTCCCCGACCTCCTACTTGGGGAAAATTAACATTTGAAGTAACAACTTTTTGAGAATCAAACAGAAACTTGGTTAAGGTGTAGTCCTCGGACCACAAACTTGTGGAAATTGATGTCTTGTCATTGTTAAACAGAACCTTAGTTATGTCGGGTCCCCGACCTCCTACTTTGGGAAAATCAACATTTGAAGTAACAACTTTTGAGAATCAAACAGAAACTTGGTTAAGTGTAGTCCTCGGACCACAAACCTTGTGGAAATTGATGTCTTGTCATTTGTTAAACAGAACCTTAGTTATGTCGGGTCCCCGGACCTCCTACTTTGGGAAAATCAACATTTGAAGTAACAACTTTTTGAGAATCAAACAGAAACTTGGTTAAGTGTAGTCCTCGGACCACAAAACTTGTGGAAATTGATGTCTTGTCAATTGTTAAACAGAACCTTAGTTATGTCGGGTCCCCGGACCTTCTACTTTGGGAAAATTAACAACTGAAGTAACAACTTTTTCAGAATCAAACAGAAACTTGGTTAAGTGTAGTCCTCGGACCACAAACCTTGTGGAAATTGATGTCTTGTCATTTGTTAAACAGAACCTTAGTTATGTCGGGTCCCCGGACCTCCTACTTTGGAAAAATTAACATCTGAAGTAACAACTTTTTCAGAATCAAACAGAAACTTGGTTAAGTGTAGTCCTCGGTCCACAAACCTTGTGGAAATTGATGTCTTGTCATTTTTTAAACAGAACCTTAGTTATGTCGGGTCCCCGGACCTCCTACTTTGGGAAAATTAACATTTGAAGTAACAAATTTTTGATAATCAAACAGAAACTTGGTTAAGTGCAGTCCTCGGACCACAAACCTTGTGGAAATTGATGTCTTGTCATTTGTTAAACAGAACCTAGTTATGTCGGGTCCCCGGACCTCCTACTTTGAGGAAAATTAACATTTGAAGTAACAACTTTTGAGAATCAAACAGAAACTTGGTTAAGTGTAGTCCTCGACCACAAACCTTGTGGAAATTGAGGTCTTGTCATTTGTTAAACAGAACCTTAGTTATGTCGGGTCCCCGGACCTCCTACTTTGGGAAAATTAACATTTGAAGTAACAACTTTTTGAGAATCAAACAAACTTGGTTAAGTGTAGTCCTCGGACCACAAACCTTGTGGAAATTGATGTCTTGTCATTTGTTAAACAGAACCTTAGTTATGTCGGGTCCCCGACCTCCTACTTTGGGAAAATTAACATTTGAAGTAACAACTTTTGAGAATCAAACAGAAACTTGGTTAAGTGTAGTCCTCGGACCACAAACCTTGTGGAAATTGATGTCTTGTCATTTGTTAAACAGAACCTTAGTTATGTCGGGTCCCCGACCTCCTACTTTGGGAAAATAACATTTGAAGTAACAACTTTTTGAGAATCAAACAGAAACTTGGTTAAGTGTAGTCCTCGGACCACAAACCTTGTGGAAATTGATGTCTTGTCATTTGTTAAACAGAACCTTAGTTATGTCGGGTCCCCGGACCTCCTACTTTGGGAAAATAACATTTGAAGTAACAACTTTTTGAGAATCAAACAGAAACTTGGTTAAGTGTAGTCCTCGGACCACAAAACTTGTGGAAATTGATGTCTTGTCATTTGTTAAACAGAACCTTAGTTATGTCGGGTCCCCGGACCTCCTACTTTGGGAAAATCAACATTTGAAGTAACAACTTTTTGAGAATCAAACAGAAACTTGGTTAAGTGTAGTCCTCGGACCACAAAACTTGTGGAAATTGATGTCTTGTCAATTGTTAAACAGAACCTTAGTAATGTCGGGTCCCCGGACCTCCTACTTGGGAAAATTAACATTTGAAGTAACAACTTTTTGATAATCAAACAGAAACTTGGTTAAGTGTAGTCCTCGGACCACAAACCTTGTGGAAATTGATGTCTTGTCATTTGTTAAACAGAACCTTAGTTATGTCGGGTCCCCGGACCTCCTACTTTGAGAAAATTAACATTTGAAGTAACAACTTTTTGAGAATCAAACAGAAACTTGGTTAAGTGTAGTCCTCGGACCACAAACCTTGTGGAAATTGATGTCTTGTCATTTGTTAAACAGAACCTTAGTTATGTCGGGTCCCCGGACCTTCTACTTTGAGAAAATTAACATCTGAAGTAACAACTTTTTGAGAATCAAACAGAAACTTGGTTAAGTGTAGTCCTCGGACCACAAACCTTGTGGAAATTGATGTCTTGTCATTTGTTAAACAGAACCTTAGTTATGTCGGGTCCCCGGACCTCCTAGTTTGGGAAAATTAACATTCGAAGTAACAACTTTATGAGAATCAAACAGAAACTTGGTTAAGTGTTGCCCTCGGACCACAAAACTTGTGGAAATTGATGTCTTGTCATTTGTTAAACAGAACCTTAGTTATGTCGGGTCCCCGGACCTCCTACTTTGGGAAAATTACATTTGAAGTAACAACTTTTTGAGAATCAAACAGAAACTTGGTTAAGTGTAGTCCCTCGGACCACAAACCTTGTGGAAATTGATGTCTTGTCATTTGTTAACAGAACCTTAGTTATGTCGGGTCCCCGGACCTCCTACTTTGGGAAAATTAACATTTGAAGTAACAACTTTTGAGAATCAAACAGAAACTTGGTTAAGTGTAGTCCTCGGACCACAAACCTTGTGGAAATTGATGTCTTGTCATTTGTTAAACAGAACCTTAGTTATGTCGGGTCCCCGACCTCCTACTTTGGGAAATTAACATTTGAAGTAACAACTTTTTGAGAATCAACAGAAACTTGGTTAAGTGTAGTCCTCGGACCACAAACCTTGTGGAAATTGATGTCTTGTCATTTGTTAAACAGAACCTTAGTTATGTCGGGTCCCCGGACCTCCTACTTTGGGAAAATTAACATTTGAGAGTAACAACTTTTTGAGAATCAAACAGAAACTTGGTTAAGTGTAGTCCTCGGACCACAAACCTGTGGAAATTGATGTCTTGTCATTTGTTAAACAGAACCTTAGTTATGTCGGGTCCCCGGACCTCCTACTTTGGGAAAATTAACATTTGAAGTAACAACTTCTTGAGAATCAAACAGAACTTGGTTAAGTGTAGTCCTCGGACCACAAACCTTGTGGAAATTGATGTCTTGTCATTTGTTAAACAGAACCTTAGTTATGTCGGGTCCCCGGACCTCCTACTTTGGGAAAATCAACATTTGAAGTAACAACTTTATGAGAATCAAACAGAAACTTGGTTAAGTGTTGCCCTCGGACCACAAACCTTGTGGAAATTGATGTCTTGTCATTTGTTAAACAGAACCTTAGTTATGTCGGGTCCCCGGACCTCCTACTTTGGGAAAATTAACATTTGAAGTAACAACTTTTTGAGAATCAAACAGAACTTGGTTAAGTGTAGTCCTCGGACCACAAACCTTGTGGAAATTGATGTCTTGTCATTTGTTAAACAGAACCTTAGTTATGTCGGGTCCCCGGACCTCCTACTTTGGGAAAATTAACATTTGAAGTAACAACTTTTTGAGAATCAACAGAAACTTGGTTAAGTGTAGTCCTCGGACCACAAACCTTGTGGAAATTGATGTCTTGTCATTTGTTAAACAGAACCTTAGTTATGTCGGGTCCCCGGACCTCCTACTTTGGGAAAATTAACATTTGAAGTAACAACTTTATGAGAATCAAACAGAAACTTGGTTAAGTGTTGCCCTCGGACCACAAAACTTGTGGAAATTGATGTCTTGTCAATTGTTAAACAGAACCTTAGTTATGTCGGGTCCGCCGGACCTCTTCTTTGGGAAAATAACATTGAAGTAACAACTTTTTGAGAATCAAACAGAAACTTGGTTAAGTGTAGTCCTCGGACCACAAACCTTGTGGAAATTGATGTCTTGTCATTTGTTAAACAGAACCTTATTATGTCGGGTCCCGGACCTCCTACTTTGGGAAAAATCAACATTTGAGTAACAACTTTTTGAGAATCAAACAAAACTTGGTTAAGTGTAGTCCTCGGACCACAAACCTTGTGGAAATTGATGTCTTGTCATTTGTTAAACAGAACCTTAGTTATGTCGGGTCCCGGACCTCCTACTTTGGGAAAATTAACATTTGAAGTAACAACTTTTTGAGAATCAAAGAAACTTGGTTAAGTGTAGTCCTCGGACCACAAACCTTGTGGAAATTGATGTCTTGTCATTGTTAAACAGAACCTTAGTTATGTCGGGTCCCCGGACTCCTACTTTGGGAAAATTACATTTGAAGTAACAACTTTTTGAGAATCAAACAGAAACTGGTTAAGTGTAGTCCTCGGACCACAAACCTTGTGGAAATTGATGTCTTGTCATTTGTTAAACAGAACCTTAGTTATGTCGGGTCCCCGGACCTCCTACTTTGGGAAAATTAACATTGAAGTAACAACTTTTTGAGAATCAAACAGAAACTTGGTTAAGTGTAGTCCTCGGACCACAAACCTTGTGGAAATTGATGTCTTGTCATTTGTTAACAGAACCTTAGTTATGTCGGGTCCCGGACCCCTACTTTGGGAAAATTAACATTTGAAGTAACAACTTTTGAGAATCAAACAGAAACTTGGTTAAGTGTAGTCCTCGGACCACAAACCTTGTGGAAATTGATGTCTTGTCATTTGTTAAACAGAACCTTAGTTATGTCGGGTCCCCGGACCTCCTACTTTGGGAAATTAACATTTGAAGTAACAACTTTTTCAAGAATCAAACAGAAACTTGGTTAAGTGTAGTCCTCGGACACAACCTTGTGGAAATTGATGTCTTGTCATTTGTTAAACAGAACCTTATTATGTCGGGTCCCGGACCTCCTACTTTGGGAAAATTAACATTTGAAGTAACAACTTTTTGAGAATCAACAGAAACTTGGTTAAGTGTAGTCCTCGGACCACAAACCTTGTGGAAATTGATGTCTTGTCATTTGTTAAACAGAACCTTAGTTATGTCGGGTCCCCGGACCTCCTACTTTGGGAAAATCAACATCTGAAGTAACAACTTTTTCAGAATCAAACAGAAACTTGGTTAAGTGTAGTCCTCGGACCAAACCTTGTGGAAATTGATGTCTTGTCATTTGTTAAACAGAACCTTATTTATGTCGGGTCCCCGGACCTCTACTTTGGGAAAATCAATTTGAAGTAACAACTTTTTGAGAATCAAACAGAAACTTGGTTAAGTGTAGTCCGGACACAAACCTTGTGGAAATTGATGTCTTGTCATTTGTTAAACAGAACCTTAGTTATGTCGGGTCCCGGACCTCCTACTTGGGAAAATTAACATTGAAGTAACAACTTTTGAGAATCAAACAAACTGGTTAAGTGTAGTCCTCGGACCACAAACCGTGTGGAAATTGATGTCTTGTCATTTGTTAAACAGAACCTTAGTTATGTCGGGTCCCCGGACCTCCTACTTTGGGAAAATCAACATTTGAAGTAACAACTTTTTGAGAATCAAACAGAAACTGGTTAAGTGTAGTCCTCGGACCACAAACCTTGTGGAAATTGATGTCTTGTCATTTGTTAAACAGAACCTTAGTTATGTCGGGTCCCCGGACCTCCTACTTTGGGAAATTAACATTGAAGTAACAACTTTTTGAGAATCAAACAGAAACTTGGTTAAGTGTAGTCCTCGGACCACAAACCTTGTGGAAATTGATGTCTTGTCATTTGTTAAACAGAACCTTAGTTATGTCGGGTCCCCGGACCTCCTACTTTGGGAAAATTAACATTTGAAGTAACAACTTTTGAGAATCAAACAGAAACTTGGTTAAGTGTAGTCCTCGGACCACAAACCTTGTGGAAATTGATGTCTTGTCATTTGTTAAACAGAACCTAGTTATGTCGGGTCCCGGACCTCCTACTTTGGGAAAATTAACATTTGAAGTAACAACTTTTTGAGAATCAAACAGAAACTTGGTTAAGTGTAGTCTCGGACCACAAAAACTTGTGGAAATTGATGTCTTGTCATTTGTTAAACAGAACCTTAGTTATGTCGGGTCCCCGGACCTCCTACTTTGGGGAAAATTAACATTTGAAGTAACAACTTTTTGAGAATCAAACAGAAACTTGGTTAAGTGTAGTCCTCCACAAACCTTGTGGAAATTGATGTCTTGTCATTTGTTAAACAGAACCTTAGTTATGTCGGGTCCCGACCTCCTACTTTGGGAAAATTAACATTTGAAGTAACAACTTTTTGAGAATCAAACAGAAACTTGGTTAAGTGTAGTCCTCGGACCACAAACCTTGTGGAATTGATGTCTTGTCATTTGTTAAACAGAAACTTAGTTATGTCGGGTCCCCGGACCTCCTACTTTGGGAAAATTAACATTTGAAGTAACAACTTTTTGAGAATCAAAACAGAAACTTGTTAATGTATCCTCGG
>JAGHPS010000520.1:0-127304 GCA_020976635.1 Castanea crenata
AATATATTATTCCTATACCTCGAGAAAAACCAACCCAAAACCAAGCTTTTGTAAAAAAATACGTTAGTGGCTACTTATTGACTAGAATAAATCACCTTGACAATGGGTTTAAAAGTGACATGTTGTCACCATTTCGACAATAACTTCTAAATGGTGTCGAATTCTTTGCCACGATTTTGAATTCTAGAAAGTAGACATTCTGAGCTTGAATTTGAACAGAAATTTTGAATTTTTTCGGCGCAAAACAATCGATTTATTGTCGTTTTGAAAATTCAACGACGAGTTTTCTGAAAATCGGATTCCAACTACGTTTCGATATGGAAGTCTAATGATTTTTTCAAAGATTTGGTTTCAAAATATTATACCTACACCTCGAGAACTATCCACCCAAGACCTAGCTTTGCTTAAAGAATATGTGAATGGCTAGTTATTTGCGAGTATTATTCGCTTTGACAAATGGTTGAAGAGTGACGTTTGGTAAAACTTTTGACAATAACTTCTAAACGGCGTCCAATTCTTTGTCTCGTGCTCATGTTTCAGAAAATAGACATTCCGAGCTTGAATTTCAACATTAGTTTTGAATTTTTTCGGTGCATAACAATTGATTTATTGTCATTTTGAAAATCGAACACCGAGTTCTCCGAAAATCGGATTCCAGCTAAGTTTCGATGGAATGGCGTAAAAATGGAAGTCTAACATTTTTTGCTTATATTTGGTTCTAACATTTTGTGCCTATACCTTGAGAACGATCCACCCAAAACCAAGCTTTTGTCCAAAAATACGTTAGTGGCTACTTATTCACTAGAATAAATCACCTCGACAATGGGTTTAAAAGTGACATGTTGTCACCATTTTGACAATAACTTTTAAAAGGCGTCCAATTCTTTGTCTCGTGCTGATGTTTCAGAAAATAGACATTCCGAGCTTGAATTTCAACATTAGTTTTGAATTTTTTCGGCGCATAACAATTGATTTATTGTCATTTTGAAAATCGAACACCGAATTCCCCAAAAATCGGATTCCAGCTACGTTCCCATAGAATGGCGTAAAAATGGAAGTCTAACATTTTTTGCATATATTTGGTTCTAACATTTTACGCCTATACCTTGAGAACGATCCACCCAAAACCAAGCTTTTGTCCAAAAATTCGTTAGTGGCTACTTATTCACTAGAATAAAAAACTTTGACAATGGGTTGAAAAGTGACATTTTGTCACCATTTTGAAAATAACCTCTAAATGGTGTTGAATTGTTTGCTGCGATTTTGAATTCTAGAATGTAGACATTCCGAGGTTGAATTTCAGCAGAAAGTTTTGGATTTTCTCTGCGCAAAACAATTGATTTATTGTCGTTTTGAAAATTGAACGCCGAGTTTCCTGAAAATTGGATTCTAGCTACGTTTCGATAGAATGATGCAAAAATAGAAGTGTAACGATTTTTCTGAAGATTTGGTTTCAAAATATTATACCTACACCTCGAGAACAATCCACCCCAGACCCAGCTTTTCTTAAAAAATACGTGAATTGCCAGTTATTTGCGAGAATTATTCACTTCAACAATGGGTTGAAAAGTGACGTTTGGTAAAACTTTTGCCAATGACTTCTAAATGGTGTGCAATTATTTGTCCCGTGCTAATGTCTCAGAAAATAGACACTCCGAGCTTGAATTTCACCATTAATTTTGAATTTTTTTGGCATAAAATAATTGATTTATTGTCATTTTGAAAATCGAACACTGAGTTCACAAAAAATCGAATTTCAGCTACGTTTCGATAGAATGACATAAAAATGGAAGTCAACCATTTTTTGCATATCTTGGGTTCTAACATTTTATGCCTATACCATGAGAACAATGCACCCAAAACCAAGCTTTTGTCCAAAAATAAGTTAGTGGCTACTTATTCACTAGAATAAATCACCTCGACAATGGGTTTAAAAGTGACATGTTGTCACCATTTTGACAATAACTTCTAAACGGTTTGTAATTCTTTGGCTCGTGCCCATGTTTCAGAAAGTAGACATTCCGAGCTTGAATTTCATCATAAATTTTGAATTTTTTCATCCCAAAACAATTAATTTATTGTCGTTTTGAAAATTGAACACCGAGTTGCCTGAAAATTGGATTCCAGCTAAGTTTCGATGGAATGGCGTAAAAATGGAAGTCTAACATTTTTTGCATATATTTGGTTCTAATATATTATTCCTATACCTCGAGAAAAACCAACCCAAAATCAAGCTTTTGTAAAAAAAATACGTTAGTGGCTACTTACTCACTAGAATAAATCACCCTCACAATTGGTTTAAAAGTGACATGTTGTCGCCATTTTGACGATAACTTCTAAATGGTGTCGAATTCTTTACCACGATTTTGAGTTCTAGAAAGTGGACATTCCGAGGTTGAATTTCAATAGAAATTTTTGAATTTTTTCTGTGCAAAACAATCGATTTATTGTTGTTTTAAAAATTCCACGCCTAGTTTTCTAGAAAATCGGATTCCAACTACGTTTCGATAGAATTACGAATAAATGGAAGTCTACTGATTTTTCCGAAGCTTTGGTTTCAAAATATTATACCTACAACTCGAGAACTATCTACCCAAGACCTAGCTTTGCTTAAAAAATACGTGAATGGCTAGTTATTCGCGAGAATTATTCGCTTCGACAAAGGGTTGAAGAGTGATGTTTGGTAAAACTTTTGACAATAACTTCTAAACGGCGTCCAATTCTTTGTCTCGTGCTCATGTTTCAGAAAATAGACATTCCGAGCTTGAATTTCAACATCAGTTTTGAATTTTTTCGGTGCATAACAATTGATATATTGTCATTTTGAAAATCGAACACCGAATTCCCCAAAAATCGCATTCTAGCTACGTTCCCATAGAATGGCGTAAAAATGGAAGTCTAACATTTTTTGCATATATTTGGTTCTAACATTTTATGCCTATCCCTTGAGAACGATCCACCCAAAACCAAGCTTTTGTCCAAAAATATATTCACTATAATAAATCACCTTGACAATGGGTTTAAAAGTGACATGTTGTCACCATTTTGACAATAACTTCTAAATGGTGTCGAATTCTTTGCCACGATTTTGAATTCTAGAAAGTAGACATTCCGAGGTTGAATGTCAACAAAATGTTTTGGATTTTTTTAGCGCAAAACAATTGTTTTATTGTCGTTTTGAAAATTGGACGCCGAGTTTTTTGAAAGTCAGATTCCACCTACGTTTCGATAAAATTACGAAAAATGGAAGTCTAATGATTTTTTCGAAGATTTGGTTTCAAAATATTATACCTACACCTCGAGAACTATCCACCCAAGACCTAGCTTTGCTTGAAAAATACGTGAATGGCTAGTTATTCGCGAGAATTATTCGCTTCGACAAAGGGTTGAAGAGTGACGTTTGGTAAAACTTTTGACAATAACTTCTAAACGGCGTCCAATTCTTTGTCTCGTGCTCATGTTTCAGAAAATAGACATTCCGAGCTTGAATTTCAACATTAGTTTTGAATTTTTTCGGCGCATAAGAAATGATTTATTGTCATTTCGAAAATCGAACACCGAATTCCCCAAAAATCGGATTCCAGCTACGTTCTCATAGAATGGCGTAAAAATGGAAGTCTAACATTTTTTGCATATATTTGGTTCTAACATTTATGCCTATACCTTGAGAACGATCCACCTAAAACCAAGCTTTTGTCCAAAAATACGTTTGTGGCTACTTATTCACTAGAATAAATAACTTCGACAATGGGTTGAAAAGTGACATTTTGTCACCATTTTGACAATAACTTCTAAACGGTTTGTAATTCTTTGGCTCGTGCTCATGTTTCAGAAAGTAGACATTCCGAGCTTGAATTTCATCATAAATTTTGAATTTTTTCGTCGCAAAACAATTAATTTATTGTCGTTTTGAAAATTGAACACCGAGTTCCCTGAAAATCGGATTCCAGCTAAGTTTCGATGGAATGGCGTAAAAATGGAAGTCTAACATTTTTTGCATATATTTGGTTCTAATATATTATTCCTATACCTCGAGAAAAACCCACCCAAAACCAAGCTTTTGTAAAAAAAATACGTTAGTGGCTACTTATTCACTAGAATAAATCACCCTGACAATGGGTTTCAAAGTGACATGTTGTCACCATTTTGACAATAACTTCTAAATGATGTCGAATTCTTTGCCACGATTTTGAATTCTAGAATGTAGACATTCCGAGGTTGAATTTCAATAGAAAGTTTTGGATTTTTTTTGTGCAAAACAATTGTTTTATTGTTGTTTTGAAAATTGCACGCCTAGTTTTCTGAAAGTCAGATTCCACCTACGTTTCGATAAAATTACGATAAATGGAAGTCTACTGATTTTTTCGAAGCTTTGGTTTCAAAATATTATACCTACACCTCGAGAACTATCCACCCAAGACCTAGCTTTGCTTGAAAAATACGGGATTGGCTAGTTATTCGCGAGAATTATTTGCTTCGACAAAGGGTTGAAGAGTGATGTTTGGTAAAACTTTTGACAATAACATCTAAACGGCGTCCAATTCTTTGTCTCGTGCTGATGTTTCGGAAAATAGACATTCCAAGCTTGAATTTCAACATTAGTTTTGAATTTTTTTGGCGCATAAGAAATGATTTGTTGTCATTTCGAAAATCGAACCCCGAATTCCCCAAAAATCGCATTCTAGCTACGTTCCCATAGAATGGCGTAAAAATGGAAGTCTAACATTTTTTGCTTATATTTGGTTCTAACATTTGTGCCTATACCTTGAGAACGATCCACCTAAAACCAAGCTTTTGTCCAAAAATTCGTTTGTGGCTACTTATTCACTAGAATAAATAACTTTGACAATGGGTTGAAAAGTGACATTTTGTCACCATTTTGAAAATAACTTCTAAACGGTGTGCAATTCTTTGGTACGTGCTCATGTTTCAGAAAGTAGACATTCCGAGCTTGAATTTCATCATAAATTTTGAATTTTTTCGTCGCAAAACAATTAATTTATTGTCGTTTTGAAAATTGAACACCGAGTTCCCTGAAAATTGGATTCCAGCTAAGTTTCGATGGAATGGCGTAAAAATGGAAGTCTAACATTTTTTGCATATATTTGGTTCTAATATATTATTCCTATACCTCGAGAAAAACCCACCCAAAACCAAGCTTTTGTAAAAAAAATACGTTAGTGGCTACTTATTCACTAGAATAAATCACCTTGACAATGGGTTTAAAAGTGACATGTTGTCACCATTTTCACAATGACTTCTAAATGGTGTCGTATTCTTTGCCACGATTTTGAATTCTAGAACCAAGACATTCCGAGGTTGAATTTCAATAGAAATTTTTGAATTTTTTCGGTGCAAAAGAATCGATTTATTGTCGTTTTAAAAATTCAACGCCGAGTTTTCTAGAAAATCGGATTCCAACTACGTTTCGATAGAATTACGATAAATGGAAGTCTAATGATTTTTCCGAAGATTTGGTTTCAAAATATTATACCTACACCTCGAGAACTATCTACCCAAGACCTAGCTTTGCTTAAAAAATACGTGAATGGCTAGTTATTCGCGAGAATTATTCGCTTCGACAAAGGGTTGAAGAGTGATGTTTGGTAAAACTTTTGACAATAACTTCTAAACGGCGTCCAATTCTTTGCCTCGTGCTCATGTTTCAGAAAATAGACATTCCGAGCTTGAATTTCAACATTAGTTTTGAATTTTTTTGGTGCATAACAATTGATTTATTGTCATTTTGAAAATCAAACACCGAATTCCCCAAAAATCGGTTCCAGCTACGTTCCCATAGAATGGCGTAAAAATGGAACTCTAACATTTTTTGCATATATTTTGTTCTAATATATTATTCCTATACCTCGAGACCAACCCACCCAAAACCAAGCTTTTGAAAAAAAAATACGTTAGTGGCTATTTATTCACTAGAATAAATCACCTTGACAATGGGTTTAAAAGTGACATGTTGTCACCATTTTCACAATAACTTCTAAATGGTGTCGTATTCTTTGCCACTATTTTGAATTCTAGAAAGTTGACATTCCGAAGTCGAATTTCAATAGAAATTTTTGAATTTTTTCGGCGCAAAACAATTGATTTATTGTCGTTTCAAAAATTCAACGCCGAGTTTTCTGAAAATCGGATTCCAACTACGTTTCGATAGAATTACGAAAAATGGAAGTCTAATGATTTTTTCAAAGATTTGGTTTCAAAATATTATACCTACACCTCGAGAAGTATCCACCCAAGACCTAGCTTTGCTTAAAAAATACGTGAATGGCTAGTTATTCGCGAGAACTATTTGCTTCGACAAATGGTTGAAGAGTGACGTTTGGTAAAACTTTTGACAATAACTTCAAAACGGCGTCCAATTCTTTGTCTCGTGCTCATGTTTCTGAAAATAGACACTCCGAGCTTGAATTTCAACATTAATTTTAAATTTTTTCGGCGCAAAACAATTGATTTATTGTCATTTTGAAAATCGAACACCGACTTCCCCAAAAATCGGATCCAGCTACGTTTTGATAGAATGGCGTAACAAGTGGAAGTATAAATTTTTTTTCATATATTTGTTTCTAATATATTGTTCCTGTACCTCGAGAAAAATCCACCCAAAACCAAGCTTTTGTCCAAAAATATGTTAGTGGCTACTTATTCAGTGGAATAAATAATTTCAACAATGGGTTGAAAAGAGACATTTTGTCACCGTTTTGACAATAACTTCTAAACGGTGTGCAATTCTTTGGCTCGTGCTCATGTTTTAGAAAGTAGACATTTCGAGCTTGAATTTCATCAAAAATTTTGAATTTTTTTGGCGCAAAACAATTAATTTATTGTCCTTTTGAAAATCGAACACCGAGTTCCCCGAAAATCGGATTCCAGCTAAGTTTCGATGGAATGGCGAAAAAATGGAAGTCTAACATTTTTTGCATATATTTGGTTCTAATATATTACGCCTATACCTCGAGAACAATCCACCCAAAACCAATCTTTTTTCCAAAAATACATTAATGGCTACTTATTCAGTAGAATAAATAACTTCGACAATGGGTTGAAAAGTGACATTTTGTCACCATTTTGACAATTACATCTAAATGGTGTCGTATTCTTTGCCGCGATTTTGAATTCTAGAAAGTAGACATTCTGAGCTTGAATTTCAATAGAAATTTTGAATTTTTTCGGCGCAAAAAAATTTATTTATTGTCGATTTGAAAACTGAACGCAGAGTTTCCTGAAAATCGGATTCCAGCTACGTTTCGATAGAATTACGAAAAATAGAAGTCTAATGATTTTTTTGAAGATTTGGTTTCAAAATATTATACCTACACCTCGAGAAAAATCCACCCAAGACCAAGCTTTTCTTAAAAAATACGTGAATGGCTAGTTATTCGAGAGAATTATTCGCTTCAACAATGGGTTGAAAACTGACCTTTGGTAAAAGTTTTGACAATAACTTCTAAACGGTGTGCAATTATTTGTCTCGTGCTCATGTTTCAGAAAATAGAAATTCCGAGCTTGAAATTCAACGTTAATTTTGAATTTTTTCGACGCCAAACAATTGGTTTATTGTCGTTTTGATAATCTAACATCGAGTTCTCCGAAAATCGGATTCCAGCTACGTTTCGATAGAATGACGTAAAAATGGAAGTCTAATGTTTTTTCCATGGATTTGGTTTCAAAATATTATACCAACACCTCGAGAACAATCCACCGAAGGCCAAGCTTTTCTTAAAAAATACGTGAATGGCAAGTTATTCGCGAGAATTATTCGCATTGACAATGGGTTGAAAAGTGACGTTTGGTAAAACTTTTGACAATAACTTCTAAACGGTGTTCAATATTTTGTCTCGTGCTCATGTTTCTGAAAGTAGACATTTCGAGCTTAAATTTCAACATTAATTTTGAATTTTTTCGACGCCAAACAATTGGTTTATTGTCGTTTTGATAATCGAACATCGAGTTCTCCGAAAATCGGATTCCAGCTACGTTTCGACAGAATGGCATAAAAATGGAAGTCCAATGATTTTTTCGAAGATTTAGTTTCAAAATATTATACCTACACCTCGAGAACAATCCACCCAAGACCTACCTTTTATTAAAAAATACGTGAATGGCGAGTTATACGCAAGAATTAGTTGCATCGACAATGGGTTGAAGAGGGACGTTTGGTGAAACTTTTGGCAATAACATCTAAACGGTGTGCAATTCATTGTCTTGTGCTCATGTTTCAGAAAATAGACATTCCGAGCTTGAATTTCAACATTAATTTTGAATTTTTTCGACGCCAAACAATTGGTTTATTGTCGTTTTGATAATCCAACATCGAGTTCTTCGAAAATCGGATTCCAGCTACGTTTCGATAGAATGACATAAAAATGGAAGTCTAACGTTTTTTCCATGGATTTGGTGTCAAAATATTATACCTACACCTTGAGAACAATCCACCGAAGGCAAGCTTTTCTTAAAAAATACGTGAATGGCTAGTTCTTCGCGAGAATTACTCGCTTCGACAATGGGTTGAAAAGTGATGTTTGGTAAAACTTTTGACAATAACTTCTAAACGGTGTTCAATTTTTTGTCTCGTGCTCATGTTTCAGAAAGTAGACACTCCGAGATTGAATTTCAACATTAATTTTGAATTTTTTCGACGCCAAACAATTGGTTTATTGTCGTTTTGATAATCGAACATCGAATTCTCTGAAAATCGGATTCCAGCTACGTTTCGATAGAATGACGTAAAATGGAAGTCTAATGTTTTTTCCATGAATTTGGTTTCAAAATATTATACCTACACCTCGAGAACAATCCACCGAAGGCCAAGCTTTTCGTAAAAAATATGTGAATGGCTAGTTATTCGCGGGAATTATTCGCTTCGACAATGGGTTGAAAAGTGATGTTTGGTAAAACTTTTGACAATAACTTCTAAACGGTGTTCAATTTTTCGTCTCGTGCTCATGTTTCAGAAAGTAGACATTACGAGCTTAAATTTTAGCATTAATTTTGAATTTTTTCGGCGCAAAACAATTGATTTATTGTCGTTTTGAAAATTGAACGCCGAGTTTCCCGAAAATCGGATTCCTGCAACGTTTCGACAGAATGGCATAAAAATGGAAGTCTAATGATTTTTTCGCAGATTTAGTTTCAAAATATTATACCTACACCTCGAGAACAATCCACCCAAGACCTAGCATTTACTAAAAAATACGTGAATGGCTAGTTCTTCGCGAGAATTATTCGCTTCGACAATGGGTTGAAAAGAGATGTTTGGTAAAACTTTTGACAATAACTTCTAAACGGTGTTCAATTTTTCACCTCGTGCTCATGTTTCAGAAAGTAGACATTCCGAGCTTGAATTTCAACATTAATTTTTAATTTTTTCGACGCCAAACAATTGGTTTATTGTCGTTTTGATAATCGAAGATCGAGTTCTCTGAAAATCGGATTCCAGCTAAGTTTCGATAGAATGACGTAAAAATGGAAGTCCAATGATTTTTTCGCAGATTTAGTTTCAAAATATTATTCCAACACCTCGAGAACAATCCACCCAACACCTACCTTTTATTAAAAAATACATGAATGGCGAGTTATACGCAAGAATTAGTTGCTTCGAAAATGGGTTGAAGAGCAACGTTTGGTGAAACTTTCGACAATAACTTCTAAACGGTGTGCAATTTTTTGTCTCGTCCTCATGTTTCATAAATTAGACATTCCGAGCTTAAATTTGAACATCAATTCTGAATTTTTTCGGCACAAAACAATTGATTTGTTGTCGTTTTGAAAATTGAACGCCGAGTTCCTCGAAAATCGGATTCCAGCTACGTTTCGACAGAATGGCATAAAAATGGAAGTCCAATGATTTTTTCACAGATTTAGTTTCAAAATAGTATACCTACACCTCGAGAACAATCTACCCAAGACCTACCTTTTATTAAAAAATACGTGAATGGGGAGTTATACGCAAGAATTAGTTGCCTCGACAATGGGTTGAAGAGCGACGTTTGGTGAAACTTTCGACAATAACTTCTAAACGGTGTGCAATTTTTGGTCTCGTCCTCATGTTTCATAAAGTAGACATTCCGAGCTAAAATTTCAACATCAATTCTGAATTTTTTCGGCGCAAAACAATTGATTTGTTGTCGTTTTGAAAATTGAACGCCGAGTTCCCCGAAAATAGGATTCCAGCTACGTTTCGACAGAATGGCATAAAAATGAAGTCCAATGATTTTTTCACAGATTTAGTTTCAAAATAGTATACCTACACCTCGAGAACAATCTACCCAAGACCTACCTTTTATTAAAAAATACGTGAATGGCGAGTTATACGCAAGAATTAGTTGCCTCGACAATGGGTTGAAGAGCGACGTTTGGTGAAACTTTTGACAATAACTTTTAAACGGTGTGCAATTCTTTGTCTCGTGCTTATGTTTCAGAAAATAGACATTCCGAGCTTGAATGTCAACATTAATTTTGAATTTTTTCGATGCCAAACAATTGGTTTACTGTCGTTTTGATAATCGAACATCGAGTTCTCCGAATATCGGATTCCAGCTACGTTTTGATAGAATGGCGTAAAAATGGAAGTCTAATGTTTTTTCCACGGATTTGGTTTCCAAATATTAAACCCACACATTGAGAACAATCCACCCAAGACCAAGCTTTTCTTAAAAAATACGTGAACGGTTAGTTATTCGCGAGAATTATTCGCTTCGACAATGGGTTGAAAAGTGATGTTGGGTAACACTTTTGACAATAACTTCTAAACGGTGTTCAATTTTTTTTCTTGTTCTCGTGTTTCAAAAAGTAGACATTCCGAGGTTAAATTTCAACATTAATTTTGAATTTTTTCGAAGCCAAACAACTGGTTTATTGTCGTTTTGATAATCGAACATTGAATTCTCCGAAAATCGGATTCCAGCTACGTTTCGATAGAATGACGTAAAATGGAAGTCTAATGTTTTTTCCTTGAATTTGGTTTCAAAATATTATACCTACACCTCAAGAACAATCCACCGAAGGCCAAGCTTTTCGTAAAAAATATGTGAATGGCTAGTTATTCGCGGGAATTATTCGCTTCGACAATGGGTTGAAGAGCGACGTTCAGTGAAACTTTTGACAATAACTTCAAAACGGTGTGCAATTCTTTGTCTCGCGCTCATGTTTCAGAGAATAGACATTCCGAGCTTGAATTTCAACATTAACTTTGAATTTTTTCGACGCCAAACAATTGGTTTATTGTCGTTTTGATAATCGAACATCGAGTTCTCCGAAAATCGGATTCCAGCTACGTTTCGATAGAATGACGTAAAAATGGAAGTCTAATGTTTTTTCCATGGATTTGGTTTCAAAATATTACACCTACACCTCGAGAACAATCCACCAAAGGCCAAGCTTTTCTTAAAAAATACGTGAATGGCTAGTTATTCGTGAGAATTATTCGCTTCGACTATGGGTTGAAAAGTGATGTTTGGTAAAACTTTTGACAATAACTTCTAAACGGTGTTCAATTTTTTGTCTCCTCCTCATATTTCATAAAGTAGACATTCTGAGCTTAAATTTCAACAACAATTTTGAATTTTTTCGGTGCAAAACAATTGATTTGTTGTCGTTTTGAAAATTGAACGCCGAGTTCCCCGAAAATCGGATTCCAACTACGTTTCGACAGAATGGCATAAAAGTGGAAGTCCAATGATTTTTTCGTAGATTTAGTTTCAAAATAGTATACCTACACCTCGAGAAAAATCTTCCCAAGACCTACCTTTTATTAAAAAATACGTGAATGGCGAGTTATACGCAAGAATTAGTTGCCTCGACAATGGGTTGAAGAGCGACGTTTGGTGAAACTTTCGACAATAACTTTTAAACGGTGTGCAATTCTTTGTCTCGTGCTTATGTTTCAGAAAATAGACATTCCGAGCTTGAATGTCAACATTAATTTTGAATTTTTTCGATGCCAAACAATTGGTTTACTGTCGTTTTGATAATCGAACATCGAGTTCTCCGAATATCGGATTCCAGCTACGTTTTGATAGAATGGCGTAAAAATGGAAGTCTAATGTTTTTTCCATGGATTTGGTTTCCAAATATTAAACCCACACATTGAGAAAAATCCACCCAAGACCAAGCTTTTCTTAAAAAATACGTGAACGGTTAGTTATTCGCGAGAATTATTCGCTTCGACAATGGGTTGAAAAGTGATGTTTGGTAACACTTTTGACAATAACTTCTAAACGGGGTTCAATTTTTTTTCTCGTGCTCGTGTTTCAAGAAGTAGACATTCCGAGCTTAAATTTCAACATTAATTTTGAATTTTTTTGGCGCAAAACAATTGGTTTATTGTCATTTTGAAAATCAAACGCCGAGTTCCCTGAAAATCGGATTCCAGTTACGTTTCGACAGAATGGCATAAAAATGGAAGTCTAATGATTTTATCGCAGATTTAGTTTCAAAATATTATACCTACACCTCGAGAACAATCCACCCAAGACCTACCATTCATTAAAAAATACGTGAATGGCTAGTTATCGCAAGAATTATTTGCTTCGACAATGGGTTGAAGAGCGACGTTCGGTGAAACTTTTGACAATAACTTCAAAACGGTGTGCAATTCTTTATCTCGTGCTCATGTTTCAGAGAATAGACATTCCGAGCTTGAATTTCAACATTAACTTTGAATTTTTTCGACGCCAAACAATTGGTTTATTGTCGTTTTGATAATCGAACATCGAGTTCTCCGAAAATCGGATTCCAGCTACGTTTCGATAGAATGACGTAAAAATGGAAGTCTAATGTTTTTTCCATGGATTTAGTTTCAAAATATTATACCTACACCTCGAGAACAATACACCGAAGGCCATGCTTTTCTTAAAAAATACGTGAATGGCTAGTTATTCGCGAGAATTATTCGCTTTGACTATGGGTTGAAAAGTGATGTTTGGTAAAACTTTTGACAATAACTTCTAAACGGTGTTCAATTTTTTGTCTCGTGCTCATGTTTCAGAAAGTAGACAATCCAGGCTTGAATTTCAACATTAATTTTGAATTTTTTAGAAGCCAAACAATTGGTTTATTGTCGTTTTGATAATCGAACATCGAATTCTCCGAAAATCGGATTCTAGCTACGTCTCGATAGAATGACGTAAAATGGAAGTCTAATGTTTTTTCCATGAATTTGGTTTCAAAATATTATACCTACACCTCGAGAACAATCCACCGAAGGCCAAGCTTTTCGTAAAAAATATGTGAATGGCTAGTTATTCGCGGGAATTATTCGCTTCGACAATGGGTTGAAGAGCGACGTTCGGTAAAACTTTTGACAATAACTTCAAAACGGGGTGCAATTCTTTGTCTCGTGCTCATGTTTCAGAGAATAGACATTCCGAGCTTGAATTTCAACATTAACTTTGAATTTTTTCGACCCCAAACAATTGGTTTATTGTCGTTTTGATAATCGAACATCAAGTTCTCCGAAAATCGGATTCCAGCTACGTTTCGATAGAATGACGTAAAAATGGAAGTCTAATGTTTTTTCCATGGATTTGGTTTCAAAATATTACACCTACACCTCGAGAAAAATCCACCAAAGGCCACGCTTTTCTTAAAAAATACGTGAATGGCTAGTTATTCGTGAGAATTATTCGCTTCGACTATGCGTTGAAAAGTGATATTTGGTAAAACTTTTGACAATAACTTCTAAACAGTGTTCACTTTTTTGTCTCGTCCTCATGTTACATAAAGTAGACATTCCGAGCTTAAATTTCAACATCAATTTTGAATTTTTTCGGCGCAAAACAATTGATTTATTGTCATTTTGAAAATCAAACGCCGAGTTTCCCGAAAATCGGATTCCAGTTACGTTTCGACAGAATGGCATAAAAATGGAAGTCTAATGATTTTTTCGCAGATTTAGTTTCAAAATATTATACCTACACCTCGAGAACAATCCACCCAAGACCTACCATTCATTAAAAAATACGTGAATGGCTAGTTATCGCAAGAATTATTTGCTTCGACAATGGGTTGAAGAGCGACGTTCGGTGAAACTTTTGACAATAACTTCAAAATGGTGTGCAATTCTTTGTCTCGTGCTCATGTTTCAGAGAATAGACATTCCGAGCTTGAATTTCAACATTAACTTTGAATTTTTTCGACGCCAAACAATTGGTTTATTGTCGTTTTGATAATCGAACATCGAGTTCTTCAAAAATCGGATTCCAGCTACGTTTCGATAGAATGACGTAAAAAAGGAAGTCTAATGTTTTTTCCATGGATTTAGTTTCAAAATATTATACCTACACCTCGAGAACAATACACCGAAGGCCATGCTTTTCTTAAAAAATACGTGAATGGCAAGTTATTCGCGAGAATTATTCGCTTCGACTATGGGTTGAAAAGTGATGTTTGGTAAAACTTTTGACAATAACTTCTAAACGGTGTTCAATTTTTTGTCTCGTGCTCATGTTTCAGAAAGTAGACATTCCGAGCTTGAATTTCAACATTAATTTTGAATTTTTTCGAAGCCAAACAATTGGTTTATTGTCGTTTTGATAATCGAACATCGAGTTCTCCGAAAATCGGATTCCAGCTACGTTTCGATAGAATGACGTAAAAATGGAAGTCTAATGTTTTTTCCATGGATTTGGTTTCAAAATATTACACCTACACCTCGAGAACAATCCACCAAAGGCCAAGCTTTTCTTAAAAAATACGTGAATGGCTAGTTATTTGTGAGAATTATTCGCTTCGACTATGGGTTGAAAAGTGATGTTTGGTAAAACTTTTGACAATAACTTCTAAACGGTGTTCAATTTTTTGTCTCTTCCTCATGTTTCATAAAGTAGACATTCTGAGCTTAAATTTCAACAACAATTTTGAATTTTTTCGGTGCAAAACAATTGATTTGTTGTCGTTTTGAAAATTGAACGCCGAGTTCCCCGAAAATCGGATTCCAACTACGTTTCGACAGAATGGCATAAAAACGGAAGTCCAATGATTTTTTCGCAGATTTAGTTTCAAAATATTATTCCTACACCTCGAGAACAATCCACCCAACACCTACCTTTTATTAAAAAATACATGAATGGCGAGTTATACGCAAGAATTAGTTGCTTCGACAATGGGTTGAAGAGCGACGTTTGGTGAAACTTTCGACAATAACTTCTAAACGGTGTGCAATTTTTTGTCTCGTCCTCATGTTTCATAAAGTAGACATTCCGAGCTAAAATTTCAACATCAATTCTGAATTTTTTCGGCGCAAAACAATTGATTTGTTGTCGTTTTGAAAATTGAACGCCGAGTTCCCCGAAAATCGAATTCCAGCTACATTTCGACAGAATGGCATAAAAATGGAAGTCCAATGATTTTTTCGCAGATTCAGTTTCAAAATAGTATACCTACACCTCGAGAACAATCTTCCCAAGACCTACCTTTTATTAAAAAATACGTGAATGGCGAGTTATACGCAAGAATTAGTTGCCTCGACAATGGGTTGAAGAGCGACGTTTGGTGAAACTTTCGACAATAACTTCTAAACGGTGTGCAATTCTTTGTCTCGTGCTTATGTTTCAGAAAATAGACATTCCGAGCTTGAATGTCAACATTAATTTTGATATTTTTCGACGCCAAACAGTTGGTTTATTGTCGTTTTGATAATCGAACATCGAGTTCTCCGAATATCGGATTCCAGCTACGTTTCGACAGAATGGCATAAAAATGGAAGTCCAATGATTTTTTCGCAGATTTAGTTTCAAAATAGTATACCTACACCTCGAGAACAATCTTCCCAAGACCTACCTTTTATTAAAAAATACGTGAATGGCGAGTTATACGCAAGAATTAGTTGCCTCGACAATGGGTTGAAGAGCGACGTTTGGTGAAACTTTCGACAATAACTTCTAAACGGTGTGCAATTCTTTGTCTCGTGCTTATGTTTCAGAAAATAGACATTCCGAGCTTGAATGTCAACATTAATTTTGAATTTTTTCGATGCCAAACAATTGGTTTACTGTCGTTTTGATAATCGAACATTGAGTTCTCCGAATATCGGATTCTAGCTACGTTTTGATAGAATGGCGTAAAAATGGAAGTCTAATGTTTTTTCCACGGATTTGGTTTCCAAATATTATACCTACACCTCGAGAACAATCTTCCCAAGACCTACCTTTTATTAAAAAAATACGTGAATGGCGAGTTATACGCAAGAATTAGTTGCCTCGACAATGGATTGAAGAGCGACGTTTGGTGAAAATTTCGACAATAACTTCTAAACGGTGTGCAATTCTTTGTCTCGTGCTTATGTTTCAGAAAATAGACATTCCGAGCTTGAATGTCAACATTAACTTTGAATTTTTTCGACGCCAAACAATTGGTTTATTGTCGTTTTGATAATCGAACATCGAGTTCTTCAAAAATCGGATTCCAGCTACGTTTCGATAGAATGACGTAAAAATGGAAGTCTAATGTTTTTTCCATGGATTTAGTTTCAAAATATTATACCTACACCTCGAGAACAATACACCGAAGGCCATGCTTTTCTTAAAAAATACGTGAATGGCTAGTTATTCGCGAGAATTATTCGCTTCGACTATGGGTTGAAAAGTGATGTTTGGAAAAACTTTTGACAATAACTTCTAAACGGTGTTCAATTTTTTGTCTCGTGCTCATGTTTCAGAAAGTAGACATTCCGGGCTTGAATTTCAACATTAATTTTGAATTTTTTCGAAGCCAAACAATTGGTTTATTGTCGTTTTGATAATCGAACATCGAATTCTCCGAAAATCGGATTCCAGCTACGTTTCGATAGAATGACGTAAAATGGAAGTCTAATGTTTTTCCCATGAATTTGGTTTCAAAATATTATACCTATACCTCGAGAACAATCCACCGAAGGCCAAGCTTTTCCTAAAAAATATGTGAATGGCTATTTATTTGTGGGAATTATTCGCTTCGACAATGGGTTGAAGAGCGACGTTTGGTGAAACTTTCGACAATAACTTCTTCGACAATGGGTTGAAGAATGACGTTCGGTGAATCTTTTGACAATAACTTCTAAACGGTGTGCAATTCTTTGTCTCGTGCTCATGTTTCAGAAAATAGACATTCCGAGCTTGAATTTCAACATTAAATTTGAATTTTTTCGACGCCAAACTGTTGGTTTATTGTCGTTTTGATAATCGAACATCGAGTTCTCCGAAAATCGGATTCCAGCTACGTTTCGATAGAATGGCGTAAAAATGGAAGTCTAATGTTTTTTCCATGGATTTGGTTTCCAAATATTAAACCCACACATTGAGAACAATCCACCCAAGACCAAGCTTTTCTTAAAAGATACGTGAACGGTTAGTTATTCGCCAGAATTATTCGCTTCGACAATGGGTTGAAAAGTGATGTTTGGTAAAACTTTTGACAATAACTTCTAAACGGTGTTCAATTTTTTGTCTCGTCCTCATGTTTCATAAAGTAGACATTCCGAGCTTAAATTTCAACATCAATTTTGAATTTTTTCGGTGCAAAACAATTGATTTGTTGTCGTTTTGAAAATTGAACGCCGAGTTCCCCGAAAATCGGATTCCAGCTACGTTTTGACAGAATGGCATAAAAACGGAAGTCCAATGATTTTTTCACAGATTTAGTTTCAAAATATTATACCTACACCTCGAGAACAATCCACCCAACACCTACCTTTTATTAAAAAATACGTGAATGGCGAGTTATACGCAAGAATTAGTTGCTTCGACAATGGGTTGAAGAGCGACGTTTGGTGAAACTTTCGACAATAACTTCTAAACGGTGTGCAATTCTTTGGCTCGTGCTCATGTTTCAGAAAATAGACATTCCGAGCTTGAATTTCAGCATTCATTTTGAATTTTTTCGGCGCAAAACAATTGATTTATTGTCGTTTCGAAAATTGAACGCCGAGTTCCCCAAAATCGGGTTCCAGCTACGTTTAGACAGAATGGCATAAAAATGGAAGTCCAATGATTTTTTTGCAGATTTAGTTTCAAATATTATACCTCCACCTCGAGAAAAATCCACCCAAGACCTACCATTTATTAAAAAATACGTGAATGGCGAGTTATACGCAAGAATTAGTTGCTTCG
Source organism: Castanea crenata (assembly GCA_020976635.1). Lineage (NCBI taxonomy): Eukaryota > Viridiplantae > Streptophyta > Magnoliopsida > Fagales > Fagaceae > Castanea > Castanea crenata. The sequence continues at coordinate 18,102 of JAGHPS010000520.1, forward strand.
ACAATGGGTTGAAGAGCTACGTTTGGTGAAACTTTCGACAATAACTTCTTCGACAATGGGTTGAAGAATGACGTTCGGTGAATCTTTTGACAATAACTTCTAAACGGTGTGCAATTCTTTGTCTCGTGCTCATGTTTCAGAAAATAGACATTCCGAGCTTGAATTTCAACATTAAATTTGAATTTTTTCGACGCCAAACAATTGGTTTATTGTCGTTTTGATAATCGAACATCGAGTTCTCCGAATATCGGATTCCAGCTACGTTTCGATAGAATGGCGTAAAAATGGAAGTCTAATGTTTTTTCCATGGATTTGGTTTCCAAATATTAAACCCACACATTGAGAACAATCCACCCAAGACCAAGCTTTTCTTAAAAGATACGTGAACGGTTAGTTATTCGCCAGAATTATTCGCTTCGACAATGGGTTGAAAAGTGATGTTTGGTAAAACTTTTGACAATAACTTCTAAACGGTGTTCAATTTTTTGTCTCGTCCTCATGTTTCATAAAGTAGACATTCCGAGCTTAAATTTCAACATCAATTTTGAATTTTTTCGGTGCAAAACAATTGATTTGTTGTCGTTTTGAAAATTGAACGCCGAGTTCCCCGAAAATCGGATTCCAGCTACGTTTTGACAGAATGGCATAAAAACGAAAGTCCAATGATTTTTTCACAGATTTAGTTTCAAAATATTATACCTACACCTCGAGAACAATCCACCCAACACCTACCTTTTATTAAAAAATACGTGAATGGCGAGTTATACGCAAGAATTAGTTGCTTCGACAATGGGTTGAAGAGCGACGTTTGGTGAAACTTTCGACAATAACTTCTAAACGGTGTGCAATTCTTTGGCTCGTGCTCATGTTTCAGAAAATAGACATTCCGAGCTTGAATTTCAGCATTCATTTTGAATTTTTTCGGCGCAAAACAATTGATTTATTGTCGTTTCGAAAATTGAACGCCGAGTTCCCCAAAAATCGGGTTCCAGCTACGTTTAGACAGAATGGCATAAAAATGGAAGTCCAATGATTTTTTTGCAGATTTAGTTTCAAAATATTATACCTCCACCTCGAGAAAAATCCACCCAAGACCTACCATTTATTAAAAAATACGTGAATGGCGAGTTATACGCAAGAATTAGTTGCTTCGACAATGGGTTGAAGAGCTACGTTTGGTGAAACTTTCGACAATAACTTCTTCGACAATGGGTTGAAGAATGACGTTCGGTGAATCTTTTGACAATAACTTCTAAACGGTGTGCAATTCTTTGTCTCGTGCTCATGTTTCAGAAAATAGACATTCCGAGCTTGAATTTCAACATTAAATTTGAATTTTTTCGACGCCAAACAATTGGTTTATTGTCGTTTTGATAATCGAACATCGAGTTCTCCGAATATCGGATTCCAGCTACGTTTCGATAGAATGGCGTAAAAATGGAAGTATAATGTTTTTTCCATGGATTTGGTTTCCAAATATTAAACCCACACATCGAGAACAATCCACCCAAGACCAAGCTTTTCTTAAAAGATACGTGAACGGTTAGTTATTCGCCAGAATTATTCGCTTCGACAATGGGTTGAAAAGTGATGTTTGGTAAAACTTTTGACAATAACTTCTAAACGGTGTTCAATTTTTTGTCTCGTCCTCATGTTTCATAAAGTAGACATTCCGAGCTTAAATTTCAACATCAATTTTGAATTTTTTCGGTGCAAAACAATTGATTTGTTGTCGTTTTGAAAATTGAACGCCGAGTTCCCCGAAAATCGGATTCCAGCTACGTTTTGACAGAATGGCATAAAAACGGAAGTCCAATGATTTTTTCACAGATTTAGTTTCAAAATATTATACCTACACCTCGAGAACAATCCACCCAACACCTACCTTTTATTAAAAAATACGTGAATGGCGAGTTATACGCAAGAATTAGTTGCTTCGACAATGGGTTGAAGAGCGACGTTTGGTGAAACTTTCGACAATAACTTCTAAACGGTGTGCAATTCTTTGGCTCGTGCTCATGTTTCAGAAAATAGACATTCCGAGCTTGAATTTCAGCATTCATTTTGAATTTTTTCGGCGCAAAACAATTGATTTATTGTCGTTTCGAAAATTGAACGCCGAGTTCCCCAAAAATCGGGTTCCAGCTATGTTTAGACAGAATGGCATAAAAATGGAAGTCCAATGATTTTTTTGCAGATTTAGTTTCAAAATATTATACCTCCACCTCGAGAAAAATCCACCCAAGACCTACCATTTATTAAAAAATACGTGAATGGCGAGTTATACGCAAGAATTAGTTGCTTCGACAATGGGTTGAAGAGCTACGTTTGGTGAAACTTTCGACAATAACTTCTTCGACAATGGGTTGAAGAATGACGTTCGGTGAATCTTTTGACAATAACTTCTAAACGGTGTGCAATTCTTTGTCTCGTGCTCATGTTTCAGAAAATAGACATTCCGAGCTTGAATTTCAACATTAAATTTGAATTTTTCGACGCCAAACAATTGGTTTATTGTCGTTTTGATAATCGAACATCGAGTTCTCCGAATATCGGATTCCAGCTACGTTTCGATAGAATGGCGTAAAAATGGAAGTCTAATGTTTTTTCCATGGATTTGGTTTCCAAATATTAAACCCACACATTGAGAACAATCCACCCAAGACCAAGCTTTTCTTAAAAGATACGTGAACGGTTAGTTATTCGCCAGAATTATTCGCTTCGACAATGGGTTGAAAAGTGATGTTTGGTAAAACTTTTGACAATAACTTCTAAACGGTGTTCAATTTTTTGTCTCGTCCTCATGTTTCATAAAGTAGACATTCCGAGCTTAAATTTCAACATCAATTTTGAATTTTTTCGGTGCAAAACAATTGATTTGTTGTCGTTTTGAAAATTGAACGCCGAGTTCCCCGAAAATCGGATTCCAGCTACGTTTTGACAGAATGGCATAAAAACGGAAGTCCAATGATTTTTTCACAGATTTAGTTTCAAAATATTATACCTACACCTCGAGAACAATCCACCCAACACCTACCTTTTATTAAAAAATACGTGAATGGCGAGTTATACGCAAGAATTAGTTGCTTCGACAATGGGTTGAAGAGCGACGTTTGGTGAAACTTTCGACAATAACTTCTAAACGGTGTGCAATTCTTTGGCTCGTGCTCATGTTTCAGAAAATAGACATTCCGAGCTTGAATTTCAGCATTCATTTTGAATTTTTTCGGCGCAAAACAATTGATTTATTGTCGTTTCGAAAATTGAACGCCGAGTTCCCCAAAAATCGGGTTCCAGCTACGTTTAGACAGAATGGCATAAAAATGGAAGTCCAATGATTTTTTTGCAGATTTAGTTTCAAAATATTATACCTCCACCTCGAGAAAAATCCACCCAAGACCTACCATTTATTAAAAAATACGTGAATGGCGAGTTATACGCAAGAATTAGTTGCTTCGACAATGGGTTGAAGAGCTACGTTTGGTGAAACTTTCGACAATAACTTCTTCGACAATGGGTTGAAGAATGACGTTCGGTGAATCTTTTGACAATAACTTCTAAACGGTGTGCAATTCTTTGTCTCGTGCTCATGTTTCAGAAAATAGACATTCCGAGCTTGAATTTCAACATTAAATTTGAATTTTTTCGACGCCAAACAATTGGTTTATTGTCGTTTTGATAATCGAACATCGAGTTCTCCGAATATCGGATTCCAGCTACGTTTCGATAGAATGGCGTAAAAATGGAAGTATAATGTTTTTTCCATGGATTTGGTTTCCAAATATTACACCCACACCTCGAGACCAATCCACCCAAGACCAAGCTTTTCTTAAAAAATACGTGAACGGTTAGTTATTCACGAGAATTATTCGCTTCGACAATGGGTTCAAAAGTGATGTTTGGTAACACTTTTGACAATAACTTCTAAGCGGTGTTCAATTTTTTTTTCTCGTGCGCATGTTTCAGAAAGTAGACATTACGAGCTTAAATTTTAGTATTAATTTTGAATTTTTTCCGCGCAAAACAATTGATTTATTGTCGTTTTGAAAATTGAACGCCGAGTTCCCCGAAAATCGGATTCCAGCTACATTTCGACAGAATGGCATAAAAATGGAAGTCCAATGACTTTTTTGCAGATTTAGTTCCAAAATATTATACCTACACCTCGAGAACAATCCACCCAAGACCTACCATTTATTAAAAAATACGTGAATGGCGAGTTATACGCAAGAGTTAGTTGCTTCGACAATGGGTTGAAGAGCGACGTTTGGTGAAACTTTCGACAATAACTTCTAAACGGTGTGCAATTCTTTGTCTCGTCCTTATGTTTCGGAAAATAGACATTCCAAGCTTGAATTTCAACATTAATTTTGAATTTTTTCGGCGCAAAACAATTGATTTATTGTCGTTTCGAAAATTGAACGCCGAGTTCCCCGAAAATCGGATTCCAGCTACCTTTCGACAGAATGGCATAAAAAAGGAAGTCCAATGATTTTTTTGCAGATTTAGTTTCAAAATATTATACCTCCACCTCGAGAACAATCCTCCCAAGACCTACCATTTATTAAAAAATACGTGAATGGCGAGTTATACGCAAGAATTAGTTGCTTCGACAATGGGTTGAAGAGCGACGTTTGGTGAAACTTTCGACAATAACTTCTAAACGGTGTGCAATTCTTTGTCTCGTGCTCATGTTTCAGAAAATAGACAATCCGAGCTTGAATTTCAACATTAATTTTGAATTTATTCAATGCCAAACAATTGGTTTATTGTCGTTTTGATAATCGAACATCGAGTTCTCCGAATATCGGATTCCAGCTACGTTTCGATAGAATGGCGTAAAAATGGAAGTATAATGTTTTTTCAATGGAGTTGGTTTCCAAATATTACACCCACACCTCGAGAACAATCCACCCAAGACCAAGCTTTTCATAAAAAATACGTGAACGGTTAGTTATTCGCGAGAATTATTCGCTTCGACAAGGGGTTGAAAAGTGATGTTTGGTAACACTTTTGACAATAACTTCTAAACGGTGTTCAATTTTTCTTTCTCGTGCTCATGTTTCAGAAAGTTGACATTACAAGCTTAAATTTCAACATTAATTTTGAATTTTTTCGGCGCAAACAATAGATTTATTGTCGTTTTGAAAATTGAACGCCGAGTTCCCCGAAAATCAAATTCCAGCTACGTTTCGACAGAATGGCATAAAAATGGAAGTCTAATGATTTTTTCGCAGATTTACTTTCAAAATATTATGCCTACACCTCGAGAACAATCCACCCAAGACCCACCATTTATTAAAAAATACGTGAATGGCTAGTTATACGCAAGAATTATTTGCTTCGACAATGGGTTGAAGAGTGACGTTTGGTAAAACTTTTGACAATAACTTCTAAACGGTGTTTAATTTTTTGTCTCGTCCTCATGTTTCATAAAGTAGACATTCCGAGCTTAAATTTTAACATCAATTTTGAATTTTTTCGGCCCAAACAATTGATTTGTTGTCATTTTGAAAATTGAACGCCGAGTTCCCCGAAAATCGGATTCCAGCTACGTTTCGACAGAATGGCATAAAAATGGAAGTCCAATGATTTTTTTGCAGATTTAGTTTCAAAATATTATACCTACACCTCGAGAACAATCCACCCAAGACCTAACATTTATCAAAAAATACGTGAATGGCTAGTTATACGCAAGAATTAGTTGCTTCGACAATGGGTTGAAGAGCGACGTTTGGTGAAACTTTCGACAATAACTTCTAAACGGTGTACAATTCATTGTCTCGTGCTCATGTTTCAGAAAATAGACATTCCGAGCTTTAATTTCAACATTAATTTTAAATTTTTTCGATGCCAAACAATTGGTTTATTGTCATTTTCATAATCGAACATCGAGTTCTCCGAATATCGGATTCCAGCTACGTTTCGATAGAATGGCGTTAAAATGGAAGTCTAATGTTTTTTCCATGGATTTGGTTTTAAAATATTATACCTACACCTCGAGAACAATCCACCGAAGGCCAAGCCATTCGTAAAAAATACGTGAATGGCTAGTTATTCGCGGGAATTATTCGCTTCGACAATCGGTTGAAAAGTGATGTTTGGTAAAACTTTTGACAAAAACTTCTAAACGGTGTTCAATTTTTTGTCTCGTGCTCATGTTTCAGAAAGTAGACATTCCAAGCTTGAATTTCAACTTTAATTTTGAATTTTTTCGACGCCAAACAATTGGTTTATTTTCGTTTTGATAATCGAACATCGAGTTCTCCGAATATCGGATTCCAGCTACGTTTCGATAGAATGGCGTAAAAATGGAAGTATAATGTTTTTTCCATGGATTTGGTTTCCAAATATTACACCCACACCTCGAGAACAATCCACCCAAGACAATGGGTTCAAAAGTGATGTTTGGTAACACTTTTGACAATAACTTCTAAGCGGTGTTCAATTTTTTTTTCTCGTGCGCATGTTTCAGAAAGTAGACATTACGAGCTTCAATTTTAACATTAATTCTGAATTTTTTCGGCGCAAAACAATTGATTTATTGTCGTTTTGCAAATTGAACGCCGAGTTCCCCGAAAATTGGATTCTAGCTACGTTTTGACAGAATGGCATAAAAATGGAAGTCCAATGACTTTTTTGCAGATTTAGTTTCAAAATATTATACCTGCACCTCGAGAACAATCCACCCAAGACCTACCATTTATTAAAAAATACGTGAATGGCGAGTTATACGCAAGAGTTAGTTGCTTCGACAATGGGTTGAAGAGCGACGTTTGGTGAAACATTCGACAATAACTTCTAAACGGTGAGCAATTCTTTGTCTCGTCCTTATGTTTCAGAAAATAGACATTCCGAGCTTGAATTTCAACATTAATTTTGAATTTTTTCGGCGCAAAACAATTGATTTATTGTCGTTTTGAAAATTGAACGCCGAGTTCCCCGAAAATCGGATTCCAGCTACGTTTCGACAGAATGGCATAAAAAAGGAAGTCCAATGATTTTTTTGCAGATTTAGTTTCAAAATATTATACCTACACCTCGAGAACAATCCACCCAAGACCTACCATTTATTAAAAAATACATGAATGGCGAGTTATATGCAAGAATTATTTGCTTCGACAATGGGTTGAAGAGTGACGTTTGGTAAAACTTTTGACAATAACTTCTAAACGATGTTTAATTTTTTGTCTCGTCCTCATGTTTCATAAAGTAGACATTCCGAGCTTAAATTTCAACATCAATTTTGAATTTTTTCGGCCCAAACAATTGATTTGTTGTCATTTTGAAAATTGAGCGCCGAGTTCCCCGAAAATCGGATTCCAGCTACGTTTCGACAGAATGGCATAAAAATGGAAGTCTAATGGTTTTTTCGCAGATTTACTTTCAAAATATTATACCGACACCTCGAGAACAATCCACCCAAGACCCACCATTTATTAAAAAATACGTGAATGGCTAGTTATAGGCAAGAATTATTTGCTTCGACAATGGGTTGAAGAGTGACGTTTGGTAAAACTTTTGACAATAACTTCTAAACGGTGTTTAATTTTTTGTCTCGTCCTCATGTTTCATAAATTAGACATTCCGAGCTTAAATTTCAACATCAATTTTGAATTTTTTCGGCCCAAACAATTGATTTGTTGTCATTTTGAAAATTGAACGCCGAGTTCCCCGAAAATCGAATTCCAGCTACGTTTCGACAGAATGGCATAAAAATGGAAGTCCAATGATTTTTTTGCAGATTTAGTTTCAACATATTATACCTACACCTCGAGAACAATCCACCCAAGACCTAACATTTATTAAAAAATACGTGAATGGCGAGTTATACGCAAGAATTAGTTGCTTCGACAATGGGTTGAAGAGCGACGTTTGGTGAAACTTTCGACAATAACTTCTAAACGGTGTACAATTCATTGTCTCGTGCTCATGTTTCAGAAAATAGACATTCCGAGCTTGAATTTCAACATTAATTTTGAATTTTTTCGATGCCAAACTATTGGTTTATTGTCGTTCTGATAATCGAACATCGAGTTCTCCGAATATAGGATTTCAGCTACGTTTCGATAGAATGGTGTAAAAATGGAAGTCTAATGTTTTTTCCATGGATTTGGTTTCAAAATATTATACCTACACCTCGAGAACAATCCACCGAAGGCCAAGCCTTTCGTAAAAAATACGTGAACGGTTAGTTATTCGCGAGAATTATTCGCTTCAACAATGGGTTCAAAAGTGATGTTTGGTAACAGTTTTGACAATAACTTCTAAGCGGTGTTCAATTTTTTTTTCTCGTGCGCATGTTTCAGAAAGTAGACATTACGAGCTTAAATTTTACCATTAATTTTGAATTTTTTCGGCGCAAAACAATTGATTTATTGTCGTTTTGAAAATTGAACGCCGAGTTCCCCGAAAATCGGATTCCAGCTACCTTTCGACAGAATGGCATAAAAATGGAAGTCCAATGACTTTTTTGCAGATTTTGTTTCAAAATATTATACCTACACCTCGAGAACAATCCACCCAAGACCTACCATATATTAAAAAATACGTGAATGGCGAGTTATACGCAAGAGTTAGTTGCTTCGACAATGGGTTGAAGAGCGACGTTTCGTGAAACTTTCGACAATAACTTCTAAACGGTGAGCAATTCTTTGTCTCGTCCTTATGTTTCCGAAAATAGACATTCCGAGCTTGAATTTGAACGTTAATTTTGAATTTTTTCGGACCAAAACAATTGATTTATTGTCGTTTTAAAATTGAACGCCGAGTTCCCCGAAAATCGGATTCCAGCTACGTTTCGACAGAATGGCATAAAAAAGGAAGTCCAATGATTTTTTTGCAGATTGAGTTTCAAAATATTATACCTACACCTCGAGAACAATCCACCCAAGACCTACCATTTATTTAAAAATACGTGAATGGCGAGCTATACGCAAGAATTAGTTGCTTCGACAATGGGTTGAAGTGCGACGTTTGGTGAAACTTTCGACAATAACTTCTAAACGGTGTACAATTCATTGTCTCGTGCTCATGTTTCAGAAAATAGACATTCCGAGCTTGAATTTGAACATTAATTTTGAATTTTTTCGGCCCAAACAATTGATTTGTTGTCATTTTGAAAATTGAACGCCGAGTTCCCCGAAAATCGGATTCTAGCTACGTTTCGACAGAATGGCATAAAAAAGGAAGTCCAATTATTTTTTCACAGATTTAGTTTCAAAATATTATACCTATGCCTCGAGAACAATCCACCCAAGACCTCACATTTATTAAAAAATACGTGAATGGCGAGCTATACGCAAGAATTAGTTGCTTCGACAATGGGTTGAAGTGCGACGTTTGGTGAAACTTTCGACAATAACTTCTAAACGGTGTACAATTCATTGTCTCGTGCTCATGTTTCCGAAAATAGACATTCCGAGCTTGAATTTGAACGTTAATTTTGAATTTTTTCGGACCAAAACAATTGATTTATTGTCGTTTTAAAATTGAACGCCGAGTTCCCCGAAAATCGGATTCCAGCTACGTTTCGACAGAATGGCATAAAAAAGGAAGTCCAATGATTTTTTTGCAGATTGAGTTTCAAAATATTATACCTACACCTCGAGAACAATCCACCCAAGACCTACCATTTATTTAAAAATACGTGAATGGCGAGCTATACGCAAGAATTATTTGCTTCGACAATGGGTTGAAGAGTGACGTTTGGTGAAACTTTCGACAATAACTTCTAAACGGTGTACAATTCATTGTCTCGTGCTCATGTTTCAGAAAATAGACATTCCGAGCTTGAATTTCAACATTAATTTTAAATTTTTTCGATGCCAAACAATTGGTTTATTGTCATTTTCATAATCGAACATCGAGTTCTCCGAATATCGGATTCCAGCTACGTTTCGATAGAATGGCGTTAAAATGGAAGTCTAATGTTTTTTCCATGGATTTGGTTTTAAAATATTATACCTACACCTCGAGAACAATCCACCGAAGGCCAAGCCATTCGTAAAAAATACGTGAATGGCTAGTTATTCGCGGGAATTATTCGCTTCGACAATCGGTTGAAAAGTGATGTTTGGTAAAACTTTTGACAAAAACTTCTAAACGGTGTTCAATTTTTTGTCTCGTGCTCATGTTTCAGAAAGTAGACATTCCAAGCTTGAATTTCAACTTTAATTTTGAATTTTTTCGACGCCAAACAATTGGTTTATTGTCGTTTTGATAATCGAACATCGAGTTCTCCGAATATCGGATTCCAGCTACGTTTCGATAGAATGGCGTAAAAATGGAAGTATAATGTTTTTTCCATGGATTTGGTTTCCAAATAATACACCCACACCTCGAGAACAATCCACCCAAGACCAAGCTTTTCTTAAAAAATACGTGAACGGTTAGTTATTCGCGAGAATTATTCGCTTCGACAATGGGTTCAAAAGTGATGTTTGGTAACACTTTTGACAATAACTTCTAAGCGGTGTTCAATTTTTTTTTCTCGTGCGCATGTTTCAGAAAGTAGACATTACGAGCTTCAATTTTAACATTAATTCTGAATTTTTTCGGCGCAAAACAATTGATTTATTGTCGTTTTGAAAATTGAACGCCGAGTTCCCCGAAAATTGGATTCTAGCTACGTTTTGACAGAATGGCATAAAAATGGAAGTCCAATGACTTTTTTGCAGATTTAGTTTCAAAATATTATACCTGCACCTCGAGAACAATCCACCCAAGACCTACCATTTATTAAAAAATACGTGAAAGGCAAGTTATACGCAAGAGTTAGTTGCTTCGACAATGGGTTGAAGAGCGACGTTTGGTGAAACATTCGACAATAACTTCTAAAGGGTGAGCAATTCTTTGTCTCGTCCTTATGTTTCAGAAAATAGACATTCCGAGCTTGAATTTCAACATTAATTTTGAATTTTTTCGGCGCAAAACAATTGATTTATTGTCGTTTTGAAAATTGAACGCCGAGTTCCCCGAAAATCGGATTCCAGCTACGTTTCGACAGAATGGCATAAAAACGGAAGTCCAATGATTTTTTTGCAGATTTAGTTTCAAAATATTATACCTACACCTCGAGAACAATCCACCCAAGACCTAACATTTATCAAAAAATACGTGAATGGCTAGTTATACGCAAGAATTAGTTGCTTCGACAATGGGTTGAAGAGCGACGTTTGGTGAAACTTTCGACAATAACTTCTAAACGGTGTACAATTCATTGTCTCGTGCTCATGTTTCAGAAAATAGACATTCCGAGCTTGAATTTCAACATTAATTTTAAATTTTTTCGATGCCAAACAATTGGTTTATTGTCATTTTCATAATCGAACATCGAGTTCTCCGAATATCGGATTCCAGCTACGTTTCGATAGAATGGCGTTAAAATGGAAGTCTAATGTTTTTTCCATGGATTTGGTTTTAAAATATTATACCTACACCTCGAGAACAATCCACCGAAGGCCAAGCCATTCGTAAAAAATACGTGAATGGCTAGTTATTCGCGGGAATTATTCGCTTCGACAATCGGTTGAAAAGTGATGTTTGGTAAAACTTTTGACAAAAACTTCTAAACGGTGTTCAATTTTTTGTCTCGTGCTCATGTTTCAGAAAGTAGACATTCCAAGCTTGAATTTCAACTTTAATTTTGAATTTTTTCGACGCCAAACAATTGGTTTATTGTCGTTTTGATAATCGAACATCGAGTTCTCCGAATATCGGATTCCAGCTACGTTTCGATAGAATGGCGTAAAAATGGAAGTATAATGTTTTTTCCATGGATTTGGTTTCCAAATAATACACCCACACCTCGAGAACAATCCACCCAAGACCAAGCTTTTCTTAAAAAATACGTGAACGGTTAGTTATTCGCGAGAATTATTCGCTTCGACAATGGGTTCAAAAGTGATGTTTGGTAACACTTTTGACAATAACTTCTAAGCGGTGTTCAATTTTTTTTTCTCGTGCGCATGTTTCAGAAAGTAGACATTACGAGCTTCAATTTTAACATTAATTCTGAATTTTTTCGGCGCAAAACAATTGATTTATTGTCGTTTTGAAAATTGAACGCCGAGTTCCCCGAAAATTGGATTCTAGCTACGTTTTGACAGAATGGCATAAAAATGGAAGTCCAATGACTTTTTTGCAGATTTAGTTTCAAAATATTATACCTGCACCTCGAGAACAATCCACCCAAGACCTACCATTTATTAAAAAATACGTGAATGGCAAGTTATACGCAAGAGTTAGTTGCTTCGACAATGGGTTGAAGAGCGACGTTTGGTGAAACATTCGACAATAACTTCTAAAGGGTGAGCAATTCTTTGTCTCGTCCTTATGTTTCAGAAAATAGACATTCCGAGCTTGAATTTCAACATTAATTTTGAATTTTTTCGGCGCAAAACAATTGATTTATTGTCGTTTTGAAAATTGAACGCCGAGTTCCTCGAAAATCGGATTCCAGCTACGTTTCGACAGAATGGCATAAAAACGGAAGTCCAATGATTTTTTTGCAGATTTAGTTTCAAAATATTATACCTACACCTCGAGAACAATCCACCCAAGACCTACCATTTATTAAAAAATACGTGAATGGCGAGTTATACGCAAGAGTTAGTTGCTTCGACAATGGGTTGAAGAGCGACGTTTGGTGAAACATTCGACAATAACTTCTAAACGGTGAGCAATTCTTTTTCTCGTCCTTATGTTTCAGAAAATAGACATTCCGAGCTTGAATTTCAACATTAATTTTGAATTTTTTCGGCGCAAAACAATTAATTTATTGTCGTTTTGAAAATTGAACGCCGAGTTCCCCGAAAATCGGATTCCAGCTACGTTTCGACAGAATGGCATAAAAATGGAAGTCTAATGGTTTTTTCTCAAATTTACTTTCAAAATATTATACCGACACCTCGAGAACAATCCACCCAAGACCCACCATTTATTAAAAAATACGTGAATGGCTAGTTATAGGCAAGAATTATTTGCTTCGACAATGGGTTGAAGAGTGACGTTTGGTAAAACTTTTGACAATAACTTCTAAACGGTGTTTAATTTTTTGTCTCGTCCTCATGTTTCATAAATTAGACATTCCGAGCTTAAATTTCAACATCAATTTTGAATTTTTTCGGCCCAAACAATTGATTTGTTGTCATTTTGAAAATTGAACGCCGAGTTCCCCGAAAATCGGATTCCAGCTACGTTTCGACAGAATGGCATAAAAAAGGAAGTCCAATGATTTTTTTGCAGATTTAGTTTCAAAAAATATTATACCTACACCTCGAGAACAATCCACCCAAGACCTACCATTTATTAAAAAATACATGAATGGCGAGTTATATGCAAGAATTATTTGCTTCGACAATGGGTTGAAGAGTGACGTTTGGTAAAACTTTTGACAATAACTTCTAAATGGTGTTTAATTTTTTGTCTCGTCCTCATGTTTCATAAAGTAGAAATTCCGAGCTTAAATTTCAACGTCAATTTTGAATTTTTTCGGCCCAAACAATTGATTTGTTGTCATTTTGAAAATTGAACGCCGAGTTCCCCGAAAATCGGATTCCAGCTACGTTTCGACAGAATGGCATAAAAAAGGAAGTCCAATTATTTTTTCACAGATTTAGTTTCAAAATATTATACCTATGCCTCGAGAACAATCCACCCAAGACCTAACATTTATTAAAAAATACGTGAATGGCGAGCTATACGCAAGAATTAGTTGCTTCGACAATGGGTTGAAGTGCGACGTTTGGTGAAACTTTCGACAATAACTTCTAAACGGTGTACAATTCATTGTCTCGTGCTCATGTTTCAGAAAATAGACATTCCGAGCTTGAATTTGAACATTAATTTTGAATTTTTTCGGCCCAAACAATTGATTTGTTGTCATTTTGAAAATTGAACGCCGAGTTCCCCGAAAATCGAATTCTAGCTACGTTTCGACAGAATGGCATAAAAAAGGAAGTCCAATTATTTTTTCACAGATTTAGTTTCAAAATATTATACCTATGCCTCGAGAACAATCCACCCAAGACCTCACATTTATTAAAAAATACGTGAATGGCGAGCTATACGCAAGAATTAGTTGCTTTGACAATGGGTTGAAGAGCGACGTTTGGTGAAACTTTCGACAATAACTTCTAAATGGAGTACAATTCATTGTCTCGTGCTCATGTTTCAGAAAATAGACATTCCGAGCTTGAATTTGAACATTAATTTTGAATTTTTTCGGCCCAAACAATTGATTTGTTGTCATTTTGAAAATTGAACGCCGAGTTCCCCGAAAATCGGATTCTTGCTACGTTTCGACAGAATGGCATAAAAAAGGAAGTCCAATTATTTTTTCACAGATTTAGTTTCAAAATATTATACCTATGCCTCGAGAACAATCAACCCAAGACCTCACATTTATTAAAAAATACGTGAATGGCGAGCTATACGCAAGAATTAGTTGCTTCGACAATGGGTTGAAGAGCGACGTTTGGTGAAACTTTCGACAATAACTTCTAAACGGAGTACAATTCATTGTCTCGTGCTCATGTTTCAGAAAATAGACATTCCGAGCTTGAATTTCAACATTAATTTTGAATTTTTTCGGCCCAAACAATTGATTTGTTGTCATTTTGAAAATTGAACGCTGAGTTCCCCGAAAATCGGATTCCAGCTACGTTTCGACAGAATGGCAAAAAAAAGGAAGTCCAATTATTTTTTCAAAGATTTAGTTTCAAAATATTATACCTAATCCTCGAGAACAATCCACCCAAGACCTACCATTTATTAAAAAATACGTGAATGGCGAGTTATATGCAAGAATTATTTGCTTCGACAATGGGTTGAAGAGTGACGTTTGGTAAAACTTTTGACAATAACTTCTAAACTGTGTTTAATTTTTTGTCTCGTCCTCGTGTTTCATAAAGTAGACATTCCGAGCTTAAATTTCAACATCAATTTTGAATTTTTTCGGCCCAAGATTTGTTGTCATTTGGAAAATTGAACGCCGAGTTCCCCGAAAATCGGATTCCAGCTACGTTTCGACAGAATGGCATAAAAATGGAAGTCTAATGATTTTTTCACAGATTTACTTTCAAAATATTATACCTACACCTCGAGAACAATCCACCCAAGACCCACCATTTATTAAAAAATACGTGAATGGCTAGATATATGCAAGAATTATTTGCTTCGACAATGGGTTGAAGAGTGACGTTTGGTAAAACTTTTGACAATAACTTCTAAACGGTGTTTAATTTTTTGTCTCGTCCTCATGTTTCATAAAGTAGACATTCCGAGCTTAAATTTCAACATCAATTTTGAATTTTTTCGGCCCAAACAATTAATTTGTTGTCATTTTGAAAATTGAACGCCGAGTTCCCCGAAAATCGGATTCCAGCTACGTTTCGACAGAATGGCATAAAAATCGAGTCCAATGATTTTTTTGCAGATTTAGTTTCAAAATATTATACCTACACCTCGAGAACAATCCACCCAAGACCTAACATTTATTAAAAAATACGTGAATGGCGAGTTATACGCAAGAATTAGTTGCTTCGACAATGGGTTGAAGAGCTACGTTTGGTGAAACTTTCGACAATAACTTCTTCGACAATGGGTTGAAGAATGACGTTCGGTGAATCTTTTGACAATAACTTCTAAACGGTGTGCAATTCTTTGTCTCGTGCTCATGTTTCAGAAAATAGACATTCCGAGCTTGAATTTCAACATTAATTTTGAATTTATTCGACGCCAAACAATTGGTTTATTGTCGTTTTGATAATCGAACATCGAGTTCTCTGAAAATCGGATTTCAGCTACGTTTCTATAGAATGACGTAAAAATGGAAGTCTAATGTTTTTTCCATGGATTTGGTTTCAAAATATTATACCTACACCTCGAGAACAATCCACCGAAGGCCAAGCTTTTCTTAAAAAATACGTGAATGGCTAGTTATTCGCGAGAATTATTCGCTTCGACTATGGGTTGAAAAGTGACGTTTGGTAAAACTTTTGACAATAACTTCTAAACGGTGTTCAATTTTTTGTCTCGTCCTCATGTTTCATAAAGTAGACATTCCGAGCTTAAATTTCAACATCAATTTTGAATTTTTTCGGCGCAAAACAATTGATTTGTTGTCGTTTTGAAAATTGAACGCCGAGTTCCCCGAAAATCGGATTCCAGCTACGTTTCGACAGAATAGCATAAAAATGGAAGTCCAATGATTTTTTCGCAGATTTAGTTTCAAAATATTATACCTACACCTCGAGAACAATCCACCCAACACCTACCTTTTATTAAAAAATACGTGAATGGCGAGTTATACGCAAGAATTAGTTGCTTCGAAAAATGGGTTGAAGAGCGATGTTTGGTGAAACTTTCGACAATAACTTCTAAACGGTGTGCAATTCTTTGTCTCGGGCTAATGTTTCAGAAAATAGACATTCCGAGCTTGAATTTCAACATTAATTTTGAATTTATTCGACGCCAACAATTGGTTTATTGCCGTTTTGAAAATTGAACGCCGAGTTCCCCGAAAATTGGATTCCAGCTACGTTTCGACAGAATGGCATAAAAATGGAAGTCCAATGATTTTTTTGCAGATTTAGTTTCAAAATATTATACCTACACCTCGAGAGCAATCCACCCAAGACCTAACATTTATTAAAAAATACATGAATGGCGAGTTATACGCAAGAATTAGTTGCTTCTACAATGGGTTGAAGAGCGACGTTTGGTGAAACATTCGACAATAACTTCTAAACGGTGCGCAATTCTTTGTCTCGTGCTCATGTTTCAGAAAATAGACATTCCGAGCTTGAATTTCAACATTAATTTTGAATTTTTTCGACGCCAAACATTTGGTTTATTGTCGTTTTGATAATCGAACATCGAGTTCTCCGAAATTCGGATTCCAGCTACGTTTCGATAGAATGAAGTAAAAATGGAAGTCTAATGTTTTTTCCATGGATTTGGTTACAAAATATTATACCTACAACTCGAGAACAATCCACCGAAGGCCAAGCTTTTCTTAAAAAATACGTGAATGGCTAGTTATTCGCGAGAATTATTCGCTTCGACTATGGGTTGAAAAGTGACGTTTGGTAAAACTTTTGACAATAACTTCTAAACGGTGTTCAATTTTTTGTCTCGTCCTCATGTTTCATAAAGTAGACATTCCGAGCTTAAATTTCAACATCAATTTTGAATTTTTTCGGCGCAAAACAATTGATTTGTTGTCGTTTTGAAAATTGAACGCCGAGTTCCCCGAAAATCGGATTCCAGCTACGTTTCGACAGAATAGCATAAAAATGGAAGTCCAATGATTTTTTCGCAGATTTAGTTTCAAAATATTATACCTACACCTCGAGAACAATCCACCCAACACCTACCTTTTATTAAAAAATACGTGAATGGCGAGTTATACGCAAGAATTAGTTGCTTCGAAAAATGGGTTGAAGAGCGATGTTTGGTGAAACTTTCGACAATAACTTCTAAACGGTGTGCAATTCTTTGTCTCGGGCTAATGTTTCAGAAAATAGACATTCCGAGCTTGAATTTCAACATTAATTTTGAATTTATTCGACGCCAAACAATTGGTTTATTGCCGTTTTGAAAATTGAACGCCGAGTTCCCCGAAAATTGGATTCCAGCTACGTTTCGACAGAATGGCATAAAAATGGAAGTCCAATGATTTTTTTGCAGATTTAGTTTCAAAATATTATACCTACACCTCGAGAGCAATCCACCCAAGACCTAACATTTATTAAAAATACATGAATGGCGAGTTATACGCAAGAATTAGTTGCTTCTACAATGGGTTGAAGAGCGACGTTTGGTGAAACATTCGACAATAACTTCTAAACGGTGCGCAATTCTTTGTCTCGTGCTCATGTTTCAGAAAATAGACATTCCGAGCTTGAAATTCAACATTAATTTTGAATTTTTTCGACGCCAAACATTTGGTTTATTGTCGTTTTGATAATCGAACATCGAGTTCTCCGAAATTCGGATTCCAGCTACGTTTCGATAGAATGAAGTAAAAATGGAAGTCTAATGTTTTTTCCATGGATTTGGTTACAAAATATTATACCTACACCTCGAGAACAATCCACCGAAGGCCAAGCTTTTCTTAAAAAATACGTGAATGGCTAGTTATTCGCGAGAATTATTCGCTTCGACTATGGGTTGAAAAGTGACGTTTGGTAAAACTTTTGACAATAACTTCTAAACGGTGTTCAATTTTTTGTCTCGTCCTCATGTTTCATAAAGTAGACATTCCGAGGTTAAATTTCAACATCAATTTTGAATTTTTTCGGCGCAAAACAATTGATTTGTTGTCGTTTTGAAAATTGAACGCCGAGTTCCCCGAAAATCGGATTCCAGCTACGTTTCGACAGAATGGCATAAAAATGGAAGTCCAATGATTTTTTCGCAGATTTAGTTTCAAAATATTATACCTACACCTCGAGAACAATCCACCCAACACCTACCTTTTATTAAAAAATACGTGAATGGCGAGTTATACGCAAAAATTAGTTGCTTCGACAATGGGTTGAAGAGCGACGTTTGGTGAAACTTTCGACAATAACTTCTAAACGGTGTGCAATTCTTTGTCTCGGGCTAATGTTTCAGAAAATAGACATTCCGAGCTTGAATTTCAACATTAATTTTGAATTTATTCGACGCTAAACAAATGGTTTATTGCCGTTTTGAAAATTGAACGCCGAGTTCCCCGAAAATTGGATTCCAGCTACGTTTCGACAGAATGGCATAAAAATGGAAGTCCAATGATTTTTTTGCAGATTTAGTTTCAAAATATTATACCTACACCTCGAGAACAATCCACCCAAGACCTACCATTTATTAAAAAATACGTGAATGGCGAGTTATATGGAAGAATTATTTGCTTCGACAATGGGTTGAAGAGTGACGTTTGGTAAAACTTTTGACAATAACTTCTAAACTGTGTTTAATTTTTTGTCTCGTCCTCATGTTTCATAAAGTAGACATTCCGAGCTTAAATTTTAACATCAATTTTGAATTTTTTCGGCCCAAACAATTGATTTGTTGTCATTTTGAAAATTGAACGCCGAGTTCCCCGAAAATCGGATTCTTGCTACGTTTCGACAGAATGGCATAAAAAAGGAAGTCCAATTATTTTTTCACAGATTTAGTTTCAAAATATTATACCTATGCCTCGAGAACAATCAACCCAAGACCTCACATTTATTAAAAAATACGTGAATGGCGAGCTATACGCAAGAATTAGTTGCTTCGACAATGGGTTGAAGAGCGACGTTTGGTGAAACTTTCGACAATAACTTCTAAACGGAGTACAATTCATTGTCTCGTGCTCATGTTTCAGAAAATAGACATTCCGAGCTTGAATTTCAACATTAATTTTGAATTTTTTCGGCCCAAACAATTGATTTGTTGTCATTTTGAAAATTGAACGCTGAGTTCCCCGAAAATCGGATTCCAGCTACGTTTCGACAGAATGGCAAAAAAAAGGAAGTCCAATTATTTTTTCAAAGATTTAGTTTCAAAATATTATACCTAATCCTCGAGAACAATCCACCCAAGACCTACCATTTATTAAAAAATACGTGAATGGCGAGTTATATGCAAGAATTATTTGCTTCGACAATGGGTTGAAGAGTGACGTTTGGTAAAACTTTTGACAATAACTTCTAAACTGTGTTTAATTTTTTGTCTCGTCCTCGTGTTTCATAAAGTAGACATTCCGAGCTTAAATTTCAACATCAATTTTGAATTTTTTCGGCCCAAGATTTGTTGTCATTTGGAAAATTGAACGCCGAGTTCCCCGAAAATCGGATTCCAGCTACGTTTCGACAGAATGGCATAAAAATGGAAGTCTAATGATTTTTCACAGATTTACTTTCAAAATATTATACCTACACCTCGAGAACAATCCACCCAAGACCCACCATTTATTAAAAAATACGTGAATGGCTAGATATATGCAAGAATTATTTGCTTCGACAATGGGTTGAAGAGTGACGTTTGGTAAAACTTTTGACAATAACTTCTAAACGGTGTTTAATTTTTTGTCTCGTCCTCATGTTTCATAAAGTAGACATTCCGAGCTTAAATTTCAACATCAATTTTGAATTTTTTCGGCCCAAACAATTAATTTGTTGTCATTTTGAAAATTGAACGCCGAGTTCCCCGAAAATCGGATTCCAGCTACGTTTCGACAGAATGGCATAAAAATCGAGTCCAATGATTTTTTTGCAGATTTAGTTTCAAAATATTATACCTACACCTCGAGAACAATCCACCCAAGACCTAACATTTATTAAAAAATACGTGAATGGCGAGTTATACGCAAGAATTAGTTGCTTCGACAATGGGTTGAAGAGCTACGTTTGGTGAAACTTTCGACAATAACTTCTTCGACAATGGGTTGAAGAATGACGTTCGGTGAATCTTTTGACAATAACTTCTAAACGGTGTGCAATTCTTTGTCTCGTGCTCATGTTTCAGAAAATAGACATTCCGAGCTTGAATTTCAACATTAATTTTGAATTTATTCGACGCCAAACAATTGGTTTATTGTCGTTTTGATAATCGAACATCGAGTTCTCTGAAAATCGGATTTCAGCTACGTTTCTATAGAATGACGTAAAAATGGAAGTCTAATGTTTTTTCCATGGATTTGGTTTCAAAATATTATACCTACACCTCGAGAACAATCCACCGAAGGCCAAGCTTTTCTTAAAAAATACGTGAATGGCTAGTTATTCGCGAGAATTATTCGCTTCGACTATGGGTTGAAAAGTGACGTTTGGTAAAACTTTTGACAATAACTTCTAAACGGTGTTCAATTTTTTGTCTCGTCCTCATGTTTCATAAAGTAGACATTCCGAGCTTAAATTTCAACATCAATTTTGAATTTTTTCGGCGCAAAACAATTGATTTGTTGTCGTTTTGAAAATTGAACGCCGAGTTCCCCGAAAATCGGATTCCAGCTACGTTTCGACAGAATGGCATAAAAATGGAAGTCCAATGATTTTTTCGCAGATTTAGTTTCAAAATATTATACCTACACCTCGAGAACAATCCACCCAACACCTACCTTTTATTAAAAAATACGTGAATGGCGAGTTATACGCAAGAATTAGTTGCTTCGAAAAATGGGTTGAAGAGCGATGTTTGGTGAAACTTTCGACAATAACTTCTAAACGGTGTGCAATTCTTTGTCTCGGGCTAATGTTTCAGAAAATAGACATTCCGAGCTTGAATTTCAACATTAATTTTGAATTTATTCGACGCCAAACAATTGGTTTATTGCCGTTTTGAAAATTGAACGCCGAGTTCCCCGAAAATTGGATTCCAGCTACGTTTCGACAGAATGGCATAAAAATGGAAGTCCAATGATTTTTTTGCAGATTTAGTTTCAAAATATTATACCTACACCTCGAGAGCAATCCACCCAAGACCTAACATTTATTAAAAAATACATGAATGGCGAGTTATACGCAAGAATTAGTTGCTTCTACAATGGGTTGAAGAGCGACGTTTGGTGAAACATTCGACAATAACTTCTAAACGGTGCGCAATTCTTTGTCTCGTGCTCATGTTTCAGAAAATAGACATTCCGAGCTTGAATTTCGACATTAATTTTGAATTTTTTTGACGCCAAACATTTGGTTTATTGTCGTTTTGATAATCGAACATCGAGTTCTCCGAAATTCGGATTCCAGCTACGTTTCGATAGAATGAAGTAAAAATGGAAGTCTAATGTTTTTTCCATGGATTTGGTTACAAAATATTATACCTACACCTCGAGAACAATCCACCGAAGGCCAAGCTTTTCTTAAAAAATACGTGAATGGCTAGTTATTCGCGAGAATTATTCGCTTCGACTATGGGTTGAAAAGTGACGTTTGGTAAAACTTTTGACAATAACTTCTAAACGGTGTTCAATTTTTTGTCTCGTCCTCATGTTTCATAAAGTAGACATTCCGAGCTTAAATTTCAACATCAATTTTGAATTTTTTCGGCGCAAAACAATTGATTTGTTGTCGTTTTGAAAATTGAACGCCGAGTTCCCCGAAAATCGGATTCCAGCTACGTTTCGACAGAATAGCATAAAAATGGAAGTCCAATGATTTTTTCGCAGATTTAGTTTCAAAATATTATACCTACACCTCGAGAACAATCCACCCAACACCTACCTTTTATTAAAAAATACGTGAATGGCGAGTTATACGCAAGAATTAGTTGCTTCGAAAAATGGGTTGAAGAGCGATGTTTGGTGAAACTTTCGACAATAACTTCTAACGGTGTGCAATTCTTTGTCTCGGGCTAATGTTTCAGAAAATAGACATTCCGAGCTTGAATTTCAACATTAATTTTGAATTTATTCGACGCCAAACAATTGGTTTATTGCCGTTTTGAAAATTGAACGCCGAGTTCCCCGAAAATTGGATTCCAGCTACGTTTCGACAGAATGGCATAAAAATGGAAGTCCAATGATTTTTTTGCAGATTTAGTTTCAAAATATTATACCTACACCTCGAGAGCAATCCACCCAAGACCTAACATTTTTTAAAAAATACATGAATGGCGAGTTATACGCAAGAATTAGTTGCTTCTACAATGGGTTGAAGAGCGACGTTTGGTGAAACATTCGACAATAACTTCTAAACGGTGCGCAATTCTTTGTCTCGTGCTCATGTTTCAGAAAATAGACATTCCGAGCTTGAAATTCAACATTAATTTTGAATTTTTTCGACGCCAAACATTTGGTTTATTGTCGTTTTGATAATCGAACATCGAGTTCTCCGAAATTCGGATTCCAGCTACGTTTCGATAGAATGAAGTAAAAATGGAAGTCTAATGTTTTTTCCATGGATTTGGTTACAAAATATTATACCTACAACTCGAGAACAATCCACCGAAGGCCAAGCTTTTCTTAAAAAATACGTGAATGGCTAGTTATTCGCGAGAATTATTCGCTTCGACTATGGGTTGAAAAGTGACGTTTGGTAAAACTTTTGACAATAACTTCTAAACGGTGTTCAATTTTTTGTCTCGTCCTCATGTTTCATAAAGTAGACATTCCGAGCTTAAATTTCAACATCAATTTTGAATTTTTTCGGCGCAAAACAATTGATTTGTTGTCGTTTTGAAAATTGAACGCCGAGTTCCCCGAAAATCGGATTCCAGCTACGTTTCGACAGAATAGCATAAAAATGGAAGTCCAATGATTTTTTCGCAGATTTAGTTTCAAAATATTATACCTACACCTCGAGAACAATCCACCCAACACCTACCTTTTATTAAAAAATACGTGAATGGCGAGTTATACGCAAGAATTAGTTGCTTCGAAAAATGGGTTGAAGAGCGATGTTTGGTGAAACTTTCGACAATAACTTCTAAACGGTGTGCAATTCTTTGTCTCGGGCTAATGTTTCAGAAAATAGACATTCCGAGCTTGAATTTCAACATTAATTTTGAATTTATTCGACGCCAAACAATTGGTTTATTGCCGTTTTGAAAATTGAACGCCGAGTTCCCCGAAAATTGGATTCCAGCTACGTTTCGACAGAATGGCATAAAAATGGAAGTCCAATGATTTTTTTGCAGATTTAGTTTCAAAATATTATACCTACACCTCGAGAGCAATCCACCCAAGACCTAACATTTATTAAAAAATACATGAATGGCGAGTTATACGCAAGAATTAGTTGCTTCTACAATGGGTTGAAGAGCGACGTTTGGTGAAACATTCGACAATAACTTCTAAACGGTGCGCAATTCTTTGTCTCGTGCTCATGTTTCAGAAAATAGACATTCCGAGCTTGAAATTCAACATTAATTTTGAATTTTTTCGACGACAAACATTTGGTTTATTGTCGTTTTGATAATCGAACATCGAGTTCTCCGAAATTCGGATTCCAGCTACGTTTCGATAGAATGAAGTAAAAATGGAAGTCTAATGTTTTTTCCATGGATTTGGTTACAAAATATTATACCTACACCTCGAGAACAATCCACCGAAGGCCAAGCTTTTCTTAAAAAATACGTGAATGGCTAGTTATTCGCGAGAATTATTCGCTTCGACTATGGGTTGAAAAGTGACGTTTGGTAAAACTTTTGACAATAACTTCTAAACGGTGTTCAATTTTTTGTCTCGTCCTCATGTTTCATAAAGTAGACATTCCGAGCTTAAATTTCAACATCAATTTTGAATTTTTTCGACGCAAAACAATTGATTTGTTGTCGTTTTGAAAATTGAACGCCGAGTTCCCCGAAAATCGGATTCCAGCTACGTTTCGACAGAATGGCATAAAAATGGAAGTCCAATGATTTTTTCGCAGATTTAGTTTCAAAATATTATACCTACACCTCGAGAACAATCCACCCAACACCTACCTTTTATTAAAAAATACGTGAATGGCGAGTTATACGCAAAAATTAGTTGCTTCGACAATGGGTTGAAGAGCGACGTTTGCTGAAACTTTCGACAATAACTTCTAAACGGTGTGCAATTCATTGTCTCCGGCTAATGTTTCAGAAAATAGACATTCCGAGCTTGAATTTCAACATTAATTTTGAATTTATTCGACGCTAAACAAATGGTTTATTGCCGTTTTGAAAATTGAACGCCGAGTTCCCCGAAAATTGGATTCCAGCTACGTTTCGACAGAATGGCATAAAAATGGAAGTCCAATGATTTTTTTGCAGATTTAGTTTCAAAATATTATACCTACACCTCGAGAACAATCCACCCAAGACCTACCATTTATTAAAAAATACGTGAATGGCGAGTTATATGGAAGAATTATTTGCTTCGACAATGGGTTGAAGAGTGACGTTTGGTAAAACTTTTGACAATAACTTCTAAACTGTGTTTAATTTTTTGTCTCGTCCTCATGTTTCATAAAGTTGACATTCCGAGCTTAAATTTTAACATCAATTTTGAATTTTTTCGGCCCAAACAATTGATTTGTTGTCATTTTGAAAATTGAACGCCGAGTTCCCCGAAAATCGGATTCCAGCTACGTTTCGACAGAATGGCATAAAAATGGAAGTCCAATGATTTTTTTGCAGATTTAGTTTCAAAATATTATACCTACACCTCGAGAACAATCCACCCAAGACCTAACATTTATCAAAAAATACGTGAATGGCTAGTTATACGCAAGAATTAGTTGCTTCGACAATGGGTTGAAGAGCGACGTTTGGTGAAACTTTCGACAATAACTTCTAAACGGTGTACAATTCATTGTCTCGTGCTCATGTTTCAGAAAATAGACATTCCGAGCTTGAATTTCAACATTAATTTTAAATTTTTTCGATGCCAAACAATTGGTTTATTGTCATTTTCATAATCGAACATCGAGTTCTCCGAATATCGGATTCCAGCTACGTTTCGATAGAATGGCGTTAAAATGGAAGTCTAATGCTTTTTCCATGGATTTGGTTTTAAAATATTATACCTACACCTCGAGAACAATCCACCGAAGGCCAAGCCATTCGTAAAAAATACGTGAATGGCTAGTTATTCGCGGGAATTATTCGCTTCGACAATCGGTTGAAAAGTGATGTTTGGTAAAACTTTTGACAAAAACTTCTAAACGGTGTTCAATTTTTTGTCTCGTGCTCATGTTTCAGAAAGTAGACATTCCAAGCTTGAATTTCAACTTTAATTTTGAATTTTTTCGACGCCAAACAATTGGTTTATCGTCGTTTTGATAATCGAACATCGAGTTCTCCGAATATCGGATTCCAGCTACGTTTCGATAGAATGGCGTAAAAATGGAAGTATAATGTTTTTTCCATGGATTTGGTTTCCAAATATTACACCCACACCTCGAGAACAATCCACCCAAGACCAAGCTTTTCTTAAAAATACGTGAACGGTTAGTTATTCGCGAGAATTATTCGCTTCGACAATGGGTTCAAAAGTGATGTTTGGTAACACTTTTGACAATAACTTCTAAGCGGTGTTCAATTTTTTTTTCTCGTGCGCATGTTTCAGAAAGTAGACATTACGAGCTTCAATTTTAACATTAATTCTGAATTTTTTCGGCGCAAAACAATTGATTTATTGTCGTTTTGAAAATTGAACGCCGAGTTCCCCGAAAATTGGATTCTAGCTACGTTTTGACAGAATGGCATAAAAATGGAAGTCCAATGACTTTTTTGCAGATTTAGTTTCAAAATATTATACCTGCACCTCGAGAACAATCCACCCAAGACCTACCATTTATTAAAAAATACGTGAATGGCGAGTTATACGCAAGAGTTAGTTGCTTCGACAATGGGTTGAAGAGCGACGTTTGGTGAAACATTCGACAATAACTTCTAAAGGGTGAGCAATTCTTTGTCTCGTCCTTATGTTTCAGAAAATAGACATTCCGAGCTTGAATTTCAACATTAATTTTGAATTTTTTCGGCGCAAAACAATTGATTTATTGTCGTTTTGAAAATTGAACGCCGAGTTCCCCGAAAATCGGATTCCAGCTACGTTTCGACAGAATGGCATAAAAATGGAAGTCTAATGGTTTTTTCGCAGATTTACTTTCAAAATATTATACCGACACCTCGAGAACAATCCACCCAAGACCCACCATTTATTAAAAAATACGTGAATGGCTAGTTATAGGCAAGAATTATTTGCTTCGACAATGGGTTGAAGAGTGACGTTTGGTAAAACTTTTGACAATAACTTCTAAACGGTGTTTAATTTTTTGTCTCGTCCTCATGTTTCATAAATTAGACATTCCGAGCTTAAATTTCAACATCAATTTTGAATTTTTTCGGCCCAAACAATTGATTTGTTGTCATTTTGAAAATTGAACGCCGAGTTCCTCGAAAATCGAATTCCAGCTACGTTTCGACAGAATGGCATAAAAATGGAAGTCCAATGATTTTTTTGCAGATTTAGTTTCAAAATATTATACCTACACCTCGAGAACAATCCACCCAAGACCTACCATTTATTAAAAAATACATGAATGGCGAGTTATATGCAAGAATTATTTGCTTCGACAATGGGTTGAAGAGTGACGTTTGGTAAAACTTTTGACAATAACTTCTAAACGATGTTTAATTTTTTGTCTCGTCCTCATGTTTCATAAAGTAGACATTCCGAGCTTAAATTTCAACATCAATTTTGAATTTTTTCGGCCCAAACAATTGATTTGTTGTCATTTTGAAAATTGAGCGCCGAGTTCCCCGAAAATCGGATTCCAGCTACGTTTCGACAGAATGGCATAAAAATGGAAGTCTAATGGTTTTTTCGCAGATTTACTTTCAAAATATTATACCGACACCTCGAGAACAATCCACCCAAGACCCACCATTTATTAAAAAATACGTGAATGGCTAGTTATAGGCAAGAATTATTTGCTTCGACAATGGGTTGAAGAGTGACGTTTGGTAAAACTTTTGACAATAACTTCTAAACGGTGTTTAATTTTTTGTCTCGTCCTCATGTTTCATAAATTAGACATTCCGAGCTTAAATTTCAACATCAATTTTGAATTTTTTCGGCCCAAACAATTGATTTGTTGTCATTTTGAAAATTGAACGCCGAGTTCCTCGAAAATCGAATTCCAGCTACGTTTCGACAGAATGGCATAAAAATGGAAGTCCAATGATTTTTTTGCAGATTTAGTTTCAACATATTATACCTACACCTCGAGAACAATCCACCCAAGACCTAACATTTATTAAAAAATACGTGAATGGCGAGTTATACGCAAGAATTAGTTGCTTCGACAATGGGTTGAAGAGCGACGTTTGGTGAAACTTTCGACAATAACTTCTAAACGGTGTACAATTCATTGTCTCCTGCTCATGTTTCAGAAAATAGACATTCCGAGCTTGAATTTCAACATTAATTTTGAATTTTTTCGATGCCAAACTATTGGTTTATTGTCGTTCTGATAATCGAACATCGAGTTCTCCGAATATAGGATTTCAGCTACGTTTCGATAGAATGGCGTAAAAATGGAAGTCTAATGTTTTTTCCATGGATTTGGTTTCAAAATATTATACCTACACCTCGAGAACAATCCACCGAAGGCCAAGCCTTTCGTAAAAAATACGTGAACGGTTAGTTATTCGCGAGAATTATTCGCTTCGACAATGGGTTCAAAAGTGATGTTTGGTAACAGTTTTGACAATAACTTCTAAGCGGCGTTCAATTTTTTTTTCTCGTGCGCATGTTTCAGAAAGTAGACATTACGAGCTTAAATTTTACCATTAATTTTGAATTTTTTCGGCGCAAAACAATTGATTTATTGTCGTTTTGAAAATTGAACGCCGAGTTCCCCGAAAATCGGATTCCAGCTACCTTTCGACAGAATGGCATAAAAATGGAAGTCCAATGACTTTTTTGCAGATTTTGTTTCAAAATATTATACCTACACCTCGAGAACAATCCACCCAAGACCTACCATATATTAAAAAATACGTGAATGGCGAGTTATACGCAAGAGTTAGTTGCATCGACAATGGGTTGAAGAGCGACGTTTCGTGAAACTTTCGACAATAACTTCTAAACGGTGAGCAATTCTTTGTCTCGTCCTTATGTTTCCGAAAATAGACATTCCGAGCTTGAATTTGAACGTTAATTTTGAATTTTTTCGGACCAAAACAATTGATTTATTGTCGTTTTAAAATTGAACGCCGAGTTCCCCGAAAATCGGATTCCAGCTACGTTTCGACAGAATGGCATAAAAAAGGAAGTCCAATGATTTTTTTGCAGATTTAGTTTCAAAATATTATACCTACACCTCGAGAACAATCCACCCAAGACCTACCATTTATTAAAAAATACGTGAATGGCGAGTTATATGCAAGAATTATTTGCTTCGACAATGGGTTGAAGAGTGACGTTTGGTAAAACTTTTGACAATAACTTCTAAACGGTGTTTAATTTTTTGTCTCGTCCTCATGTTTCATAAAGTAGAAATTCCGAGCTTAAATTTCAACGTCAATTTTGAATTTTTTCGGCCCAAACAATTGATTTGTTGTCATTTTGAAAATTGAACGCCGAGTTCCCCGAAAATCGGATTCCAGCTACGTTTCGACAGAATGGCATAAAAAAGGAAGTCCAATTATTTTTTCACAGATTTAGTTTCAAAATATTATACCTATGCCTCGAGAACAATCCACCCAAGACCTAACATTTATTAAAAAATACGTGAATGGCGAGCTATACGCAAGAATTAGTTGCTTCGACAATGGGTTGAAGTGCGACGTTTGGTGAAACTTTCGACAATAACTTCTAAACGGTGTACAATTCATTGTCTCGTGCTCATGTTTCAGAAAATAGACATTCCGAGCTTGAATTTGAACATTAATTTTGAATTTTTTCGGCCCAAACAATTGATTTGTTGTCATTTTGAAAATTGAACGCCGAGTTCCCCGAAAATCGGATTCTAGCTACGTTTCGACAGAATGGCATAAAAAAGGAAGTCCAATTATTTTTTCACAGATTTAGTTTCAAAATATTATACCTATGCCTCGAGAACAATCCACCCAAGACCTCACATTTATTAAAAAATACGTGAATGGCGAGCTATACGCAAGAATTAGTTGCTTTGACAATGGGTTGAAGAGCGACGTTTGGTGAAACTTTCGACAATAACTTCTAAATGGAGTACAATTCATTGTCTCGTGCTCATGTTTCAGAAAATAGACATTCCGAGCTTGAATTTGAACATTAATTTTGAATTTTTTCGGCCCAAACAATTGATTTGTTGTCATTTTGAAAATTGAACGCCGAGTTCCCCGAAAATCGGATTCTTGCTACGTTTCGACAGAATGGCATAAAAAAGGAAGTCCAATTATTTTTTCACAGATTTAGTTTCAAAATATTATACCTATGCCTCGAGAACAATCCACCCAAGACCTCACATTTATTAAAAAATACGTGAATGGCGAGCTATACGCAAGAATTAGTTGCTTCGACAATGGGTTGAAGAGCGACGTTTGGTGAAACTTTCGACAATAACTTCTAAACGGAGTACAATTCATTGTCTCGTGCTCATGTTTCAGAAAATAGACATTCCGAGCTTGAATTTCAACATTAATTTTGAATTTTTTCGGCCCAAACAATTGATTTGTTGTCATTTTGAAAATTGAACGCTGAGTTCCCCGAAAATCGGATTCCAGCTAAGTTTCGACAGAATGGCAAAAAAAAGGAAGTCCAATTATTTTTTCACAGATTTAGTTTCAAAATATTATACCTAATCCTCGAGAACAATCCACCCAAGACCTACCATTTATTAAAAAATACGTGAATGGCGAGTTATATGGAAGAATTATTTGCTTCGACAATGGGTTGAAGAGTGACGTTTGGTAAAACTTTTGACAATAACTTCTAAACTGTGTTTAATTTTTTGTCTCGTCCTCGTGTTTCATAAAGTAGACATTCCGAGCTTAAATTTCAACATCAATTTTGAATTTTTTCGGCCCAAGATTTGTTGTCATTTGGAAAATTGAACGCCGAGTTCCCCGAAAATCGGATTCCAGCTACGTTTCGACAGAATGGCATAAAAATGGAAGTCCACTGATTTTTTTGCAGATTTAGTTTCAAAATATTATACCTACACCTCGAGAACAATCCACCCAAGACCTAACATTTATCAAAAAATACGTGAATGGCTAGTTATACGCAAGAATTAGTTGCTTCGACAATGGGTTGAAGAGCGACGTTTGGTGAAACTTTCGACAATAACTTCTAAACGGTGTACAATTCATTGTCTCGTGCTCATGTTTCAGAAAATAGACATTCCGAGCTTGAATTTCAACATTAATTTTAAATTTTTTCGATGCCAAACAATTGGTTTATTGTCATTTTCATAATCGAACATCGAGTTCTCCGAATATCGGATTCCAGCTACGTTTCGATAGAATGGCGTTAAAATGGAAGTCTAATGTTTTTTCCATGGATTTGGTTTTAAAATATTATACCTACACCTCGAGAACAATCCACCGAAGGCCAAGCCATTCGTAAAAGATACGTGAATGGCTAGTTATTCGCGGGAATTATTCGCTTCGACAATCGGTTGAAAAGTGATGTTTGGTAAAACTTTTGACAAAAACTTCTAAACGGTGTTCAATTTTTTGTCTCGTGCTCATGTTTCAGAAAGTAGACATTCCAAGCTTGAATTTCAACTTTAATTTTGAATTTTTTCGACGCCAAACAATTGGTTTATTGTCGTTTTGATAATCGAACATCGAGTTCTCCGAATATCGGATTCCAGCTACGTTTCGATAGAATGGCGTAAAAATGGAAGTATAATGTTTTTTCCATGGATTTGGTTTCCAAATATTACACCCACACCTCGAGAACAATCCACCCAAGACCAAGCTTTTCTTAAAAAATACGTGAACGGTTAGTTATTCGCGAGAATTATTCGCTTCGACAATGGGTTCAAAAGTGATGTTTGGTAACACTTTTGACAATAACTTCTAAGCGGTGTTCAATTTTTTTTTATCGTGCGCATGTTTCAGAAAGTAGACATTACGAGCTTCAATTTTAACATTAATTCTGAATTTTTTCGGCGCAAAACAATTGATTTATTGTCGTTTTGAAAATTGAACGCCGAGTTCGCCGAAAATTGGATTCTAGCTACGTTTTGACAGAATGGCATAAAAATGGAAGTCCAATGACTTTTTTGCAGATTTAGTTTCAAAATATTATACCTACACCTCGAGAACAATCCACCCAAGACCTACCATATATTAAAAAATACGTGAATGGCGAGTTATACGCAAGAGTTAGTTGCATCGACAATGGGTTGAAGAGCGACGTTTCGTGAAACTTTCGACAATAACTTCTAAACGGTGAGCAATTCTTTGTCTCGTCCTTATGTTTCCGAAAATAGACATTCCGAGCTTGAATTTGAACGTTAATTTTGAATTTTTTCGGACCAAACCAATTGATTTATTGTCATTTTAAAATTGAACGCCGAGTTCCCCGAAAATCGGATTCCAGCTACGTTTCGACAGAATGGCATAAAAAAGGAAGTCCAATGATTTTTTTGCAGATTTAGTTTCAAAATATTATACCTACACCTCGAGAACAATCCACCCAAGACCTACCATTTATTAAAAAATACGTGAATGGCGAGTTATATGCAAGAATTATTTGCTTCGACAATGGGTTGAAGAGTGACGTTTGGTAAAACTTTTGACAATAACTTCTAAACGGTGTTTAATTTTTTGTCTCGTCCTCATGTTTCATAAAGTAGAAATTCCGAGCTTAAATTTCAACGTCAATTTTGAATTTTTTCGGCCCAAACAATTGATTTGTTGTCATTTTGAAAATTGAACGCCGAGTTCCCCGAAAATCGGATTCCAGCTACGTTTCGACAGAATGGCATAAAAAAGGAAGTCCAATTATTTTTTCACAGATTTAGTTTCAAAATATTATACCTATGCCTCGAGAACAATCCACCCAAGACCTAACATTTATTAAAAAATACGTGAATGGCGAGCTATACGCAAGAATTAGTTGCTTCGACAATGGGTTGAAGTGCGACGTTTGGTGAAACTTTCGACAATAACTTCTAAACGGTGTACAATTCATTGTCTCGTGCTCATGTTTCAGAAAATAGACATTCCGAGCTTGAATTTGAACATTAATTTTGAATTTTTTCGGCCCAAACAATTGATTTGTTGTCATTTTGAAAATTGAACGCCGAGTTCCCCGAAAATCGGATTCTAGCTACGTTTCGACAGAATGGCATAAAAAAGGAAGTCCAATTATTTTTTCACAGATTTAGTTTCAAAATATTATACCTATGCCTCGAGAACAATCCACCCAAGACCTCACATTTATTAAAAAATACGTGAATGGCGAGCTATACGCAAGAATTAGTTGCTTTGACAATGGGTTGAAGAGCGACGTTTGGTGAAACTTTCGACAATAACTTCTAAATGGAGTACAATTCATTGTCTCGTGCTCATGTTTCAGAAAATAGACATTCCGAGCTTGAATTTGAACATTAATTTTGAATTTTTTTGGCCCAAACAATTGATTTGTTGTCATTTTGAAAATTGAACGCCGAGTTCCCCGAAAATCGGATTCTTGCTACGTTTCGACAGAATGGCATAAAAAAGGAAGTCCAATTATTTTTTCACAGATTTAGTTTCAAAATATTATACCTATGCCTCAAGAACAATCCACCCAAGACCTAACATTTATTAAAAAATACGTGAATGGCGAGCTATACGCAAGAATTAGTTGCTTCGACAATGGGTTGAAGAGCGACGTTTGGTGAAACTTTCGACAATAACTTCTAAACGGAGTACAATTCATTGTCTCGTGCTCATGTTTCAGAAAATAGACATTCCGAGCTTGAATTTCAACATTAATTTTGAATTTTTTCGGCCCAAACAATTGATTTGTTGTCATTTTGAAAATTGAACGCTGAGTTCCCCGAAAATCGGATTCCAGCTACGTTTCGACAGAATGGCAAAAAAAAGGAAGTCCAATTATTTTTTCACAGATTTAGTTTCAAAATATTATACCTATGCCTCGAGAACAATCCACCCAAGACCTAACATTTATTAAAAAATACGTGAATGGCGAGCTATACGCAAGAATTAGTTGCTTCGACAATGGGTTGAAGTGCGACGTTTGGTGAAACTTTCGACAATAACTTCTAAACGGTGTACAATTCATTGTCTCGTGCTCATGTTTCAGAAAATAGACATTCCGAGCTTGAATTTGAACATTAATTTTGAATTTTTTCGGCCCAAACAATTGATTTGTTGTCATTTTGAAAATTGAACGCCGAGTTCCCCGAAAATCGGATTCTAGCTACGTTTCGACAGAATGGCATAAAAAAGGAAGTCCAATTATTTTTTCACAGATTTAGTTTCAAAATATTATACCTATGCCTCGAGAACAATCCACCCAAGACCTCACATTTATTAAAAAATACGTGAATGGCGAGCTATACGCAAGAATTAGTTGCTTTGACAATGGGTTGAAGAGCGACGTTTGGTGAAACTTTCGACAATAACTTCTAAATGGAGTACAATTCATTGTCTCGTGCTCATGTTTCAGAAAATAGACATTCCGAGCTTGAATTTGAACATTAATTTTGAATTTTTTTGGCCCAAACAATTGATTTGTTGTCATTTTGAAAATTGAACGCCGAGTTCCCCGAAAATCGGATTCTTGCTACGTTTCGACAGAATGGCATAAAAAAGGAAGTCCAATTATTTTTTCACAGATTTAGTTTCAAAATATTATACCTATGCCTCAAGAACAATCCACCCAAGACCTCACATTTATTAAAAAATACGTGAATGGCGAGCTATACGCAAGAATTAGTTGCTTCGACAATGGGTTGAAGAGCGACGTTTGGTGAAACTTTCGACAATAACTTCTAAACGGAGTACAATTCATTGTCTCGTGCTCATGTTTCAGAAAATAGACATTCCGAGCTTGAATTTCAACATTAATTTTGAATTTTTTCGGCCCAAACAATTGATTTGTTGTCATTTTGAAAATTGAACGCTGAGTTCCCCGAAAATCGGATTCCAGCTACGTTTCGACAGAATGGCAAAAAAAAGGAAGTCCAATTATTTTTTCACAGATTTAGTTTCAAAATATTATACCTAATCCTCGAGAACAATCCACCCAAGACCTACCATTTATTAAAAAATACGTGAATGGCGAGTTATATGGAAGAATTATTTGCTTCGACAATGGGTTGAAGAGTGACGTTTGGTAAAACTTTTGACAATAACTTCTAAACTGTGTTTAATTTTTTGTCTCGTCCTCGTGTTTCATAAAGTAGACATTCCGAGCTTAAATTTCAACATCAATTTTGAATTTTTTCGGCCCAATATTTGTTGTCATTTGGAAAATTGAACGCCGAGTTCCCCGAAAATCGGATTCCAGCTACGTTTCGACAGAATGGCATAAAAATGGAAGTCCAGTGATTTTTTTGCAGATTTAGTTTCAAAATATTATACCTACACCTCGAGAACAATCCACCCAAGACCTAACATTTATCAAAAAATACGTGAATGGCTAGTTATACGCAAGAATTAGTTGCTTCGACAATGGGTTGAAGAGCGACGTTTGGTGAAACTTTCGACAATAACTTCTAAACGGTGTACAATTCATTGTCTCGTGCTCATGTTTCAGAAATAGACATTCCGAGCTTGAATTTCAACATTAATTTTAAATTTTTTCGATGCCAAACAATTGGTTTATTGTCATTTTCATAATCGAACATCGAGTTCTCCGAATATCGGATTCCAGCTACGTTTCGATAGAATGGCGTTAAAATGGAAGTCTAATGTTTTTTCCATGGATTTGGTTTTAAAATATTATACCTACACCTCGAGAACAATCCACCGAAGGCCAAGCCATTCGTAAAAGATACGTGAATGGCTAGTTATTCGCGGGAATTATTCGCTTCGACAATCGGTTGAAAAGTGATGTTTGGTAAAACTTTTGACAAAAACTTCTAAACGGTGTTCAATTTTTGTCTCGTGCTCATGTTTCAGAAAGTAGACATTCCAAGCTTGAATTTCAACTTTAATTTTGAATTTTTTCGACGCCAAACAATTGGTTTATTGTCGTTTTGATAATCGAACATCGAGTTCTCCGAATATCGGATTCCAGCTACGTTTCGATAGAATGGCGTAAAAATGGAAGTATAATGTTTTTTCCATGGATTTGGTTTCCAAATATTACACCCACACCTCGAGAACAATCCACCCAAGACCAAGCTTTTCTTAAAAAATACGTGAACGGTTAGTTATTCGCGAGAATTATTCGCTTCGACAATGGGTTCAAAAGTGATGTTTGGTAACACTTTTGACAATAACTTCTAAGCGGTGTTCAATTTTTTTTTCTCGTGCGCATGTTTCAGAAAGTAGACATTACGAGCTTCAATTTTAACATTAATTCTGAATTTTTTCGGCGCAAAACAATTGATTTATTGTCGTTTTGAAAATTGAACGCCGAGTTCCCCGAAAATTGGATTCTAGCTACGTTTTGACAGAATGGCATAAAAATGGAAGTCCAATGACTTTTTTGCAGATTTAGTTTCAAAATATTATACCTGCACCTCGAGAACAATCCACCCAAGACCTACCATTTATTAAAAAATACGTGAATGGCGAGTTATACGCAAGAGTTAGTTGCTTCGACAATGGGTTGAAGAGCGACGTTTGGTGAAACATTCGACAATAACTTCTAAAGGGTGAGCAATTCTTTGTCTCGTCCTTATGTTTCAGAAAATAGACATTCCGAGCTTGAATTTCAACATTAATTTTGAATTTTTTCGGCGCAAAACAATTGATTTATTGTCGTTTTGAAAATTGAACGCCGAGTTCCCCGAAAATCGGATTCCAGCTACGTTTCGACAGAATGGCATAAAAAAGGAAGTCCAATGATTTTTTTGCAGATTTAGTTTCAAAATATTATACCTACACCTCGAGAACAATCCACCCAAGACCTACCATTTATTAAAAAATACATGAATGGCGAGTTATATGCAAGAATTATTTGCTTCGACAATGGGTTGAAGAGTGACGTTTGGTAAAACTTTTGACAATAACTTCTAAACGATGTTTAATTTTTTGTCTCGTCCTCATGTTTCATAAAGTAGACATTTCGAGCTTAAATTTCAACATCAATTTTGAATTTTTTCGGCCCAAACAATTGATTTGTTGTCATTTTGAAAATTGAGCGCCGAGTTCCCCGAAAATCGGATTCCAGCTACGTTTCGACAGAATGGCATAAAAATGGAAGTCTAATGGTTTTTTCTCAGATTTACTTTCAAAATATTATACCGACACCTCGAGAACAATCCACCCAAGACCCACCATTTATTAAAAAATACGTGAATGGCTAGTTATAGGCAAGAATTATTTGCTTCGACAATGGGTTGAAGAGTGACGTTTGGTAAAACTTTTGACAATAACTTCTAAACGGTGTTTAATTTTTTGTCTCGTCCTCATGTTTCATAAAGTAGAAATTCCGAGCTTAAATTTCAACGTCAATTTTGAATTTTTTCGGCCCAAACAATTGATTTGTTGTCATTTTGAAAATTGAACGCCGAGTTCCCCGAAAATCGGATTCCAGCTACGTTTCGACAGAATGGCATAAAAAAGGAAGTCCAATTATTTTTTCACAGATTTAGTTTCAAAATATTATACCTATGCCTCGAGAACAATCCACCCAAGACCTAACATTTATTAAAAAATACGTGAATGGCGAGCTATACGCAAGAATTAGTTGCTTCGACAATGGGTTGAAGTGCGATGTTTGGTGAAACTTTCGACAATAACTTCTAAACGGTGTACAATTCATTGTCTCGTGCTCATGTTTCAGAAAATAGACATTCCGAGCTTGAATTTGAACATTAATTTTGAATTTTTTCGGCCCAAACAATTGATTTGTTGTCATTTTGAAAATTGAACGCCGAGTTCCCCGAAAATCGGATTCTAGCTACGTTTCGACAGAATGGCATAAAAAAGGAAGTCCAATTATTTTTTCACAGATTTAGTTTCAAAATATTATACCTATGCCTCGAGAACAATCCACCCAAGACCTCACATTTATTAAAAAATACGTGAATGGAGAGCTATACGCAAGAATTAGTTGCTTCGACAATGGGTTGAAGAGCGACGTTTGGTGAAACTTTCGACAATAACTTCTAAATGGAGTACAATTCATTGTCTCGTGCTCATGTTTCAGAAAATAGACATTCCGAGCTTGAATTTGAACATTAATTTTGAATTTTTTCGGCCCAAACAATTGATTTGTTGTCATTTTGAAAATTGAACGCCGAGTTCCCCGAAAATCGGATTCTTGCTACGTTTCGACAGAATGGCATAAAAAAGGAAGTCCAATTATTTTTTCACAGATTTAGTTTCAAAATATTATACCTATGCCTCGAGAAAAATCCACCCAAGACCTCACATTTATTAAAAAATACGTGAATGGCGAGCTATACGCAAGAATTAGTTGCTTCGACAATGGGTTGAAGAGCGACGTTTGGTGAAACTTTCGACAATAACTTCTAAACGAAGTACAATTCATTGTCTCGTGCTCATGTTTCAGAAAATAGACATTCCGAGCTTGAATTTCAACATTAATTTTGAATTTTTTCGGCCCAAACAATTGATTTGTTGTCATTTTGAAAATTGAACGCTGAGTTCCCCGAAAATCGGATTCCAGCTACGTTTCGACAGAATGGCAAAAAAAAGGAAGTCCAATTATTTTTTCACAGATTTAGTTTCAAAATATTATACCTAATCCTCGAGAACAATCCACCCAAGACCTACCATTTATTAAAAAATATGTGAATGGCGAGTTATATGCAAGAATTATTTGCTTCGACAATGGGTTGAAGAGTGACGTTTGGTAAAACTTTTGAAAATAACTTCTAAACTGTGTTTAATTTTTTGTCTCGTCCTCGTGTTTCATAAAGTAGACATTCCGAGCTTAAATTTCAACATCAATTTTGAATTTTTTCGGCCCAAGATTTGTTGTCATTTGGAAAATTGAACGCCGAGTTCCCCGAAAATCGGATTCCAGCTACGTTTCGACAGAATGGCATAAAAATCGAGTCCAATGATTTTTTTGCAGATTTAGTTTCAAAATATTATACCTACACCTCGAGAACAATCCACCCAAGACCTAACATTTATCAAAAAATACGTGAATGGCGAGTTATACGCAAGAATTAGTTGCTTCGACAATGGGTTGAAGAGCTACGTTTGGTGAAACTTTCGACAATAACTTCTTCGACAATGGGTTGAAGAATGACGTTCGGTGAATCTTTTGACAATAACTTCTAAACGGTGTGCAATTCTTTGTCTCGTGCTCATGTTTCAGAAAATAGACATTCCGAGCTTGAATTTCAACATTAATTTTGAATTTATTCGACGCCAAACAATTGGTTTATTGTCGTTTTGATAATCGAACATCGAGTTCTCTGAAAATCGGATTTCAGCTACGTTTCTATAGAATGACGTAAAAATGGAAGTCTAATGTTTTTTCCATGGATTTGGTTTCAAAATATTATACCTACACCTTGAGAACAATCCACCGAAGGCCAAGCTTTTCTTAAAAAATACGTGAATGGCTAGTTATTCGCGAGAATTATTCGCTTCGACTATGGGTTGAAAAGTGACGTTTGGTAAAACTTTTGACAATAACTTCTAAACGGTGTTCAATTTTTTGTCTCGTCCTCATGTTTCATAAAGTAGACATTCCGAGCTTAAATTTCAACATCAATTTTGAATTTTTTCGGCGCAAAACAATTGATTTGTTGTCGTTTTGAAAATTGAACGCCGAGTTCCCCGAAAATCGGATTCCAGCTACGTTTCGACAGAATGGCATAAAAATGGAAGTCCAATGATTTTTTCGCAGATTTAGTTTCAAAATATTATACCTACACCTCGAGAACAATCCACCCAACACCTACCTTTTATTAAAAAATACGTGAATGGCGAGTTATACGCAAGAATTAGTTGCTTCGAAAAATGGGTTGAAGAGCGATGTTTGGTGAAACTTTCGACAATAACTTCTAAACGGTGTGCAATTCTTTGTCTCGGGCTAATGTTTCAGAAAATAGACATTCCGAGCTTGAATTTCAACATTAATTTTGAATTTATTCGACGCCAAACAATTGGTTTATTGCCGTTTTGAAAATTGAACGCCGAGTTCCCCGAAAATTGGATTCCAGCTACGTTTCGACAGAATGGCATAAAAATGGAAGTCCAATGATTTTTTTGCAGATTTAGTTTCAAAATATTATACCTACACCTCGAGAGCAATCCACCCAAGACCTAACATTTATTAAAAAATACATGAATGGCGAGTTATACGCAAGAATTAGTTGCTTCTACAATGGGTTGAAGAGCGACGTTTGGTGAAACATTCGACAATAACTTCTAAACGGTGCGCAATTCTTTGTCTCGTGCTCATGTTTCAGAAAATAGACATTCCGAGCTTGAATTTCGACATTAATTTTGAATTTTTTTGACGCCAAACATTTGGTTTATTGTCGTTTTGATAATCGAACATCGAGTTCTCCGAAATTCGGATTCCAGCTACGTTTCGATAGAATGAAGTAAAAATGGAAGTCTAATGTTTTTTCCATGGATTTGGTTACAAAATATTATACCTACACCTCGAGAACAATCCACCGAAGGCCAAGCTTTTCTTAAAAAATACGTGAATGGCTAGTTATTCGCGAGAATTATTCGCTTCGACTATGGGTTGAAAAGTGACGTTTGGTAAAACTTTTGACAATAACTTCTAAACGGTGTTCAATTTTTTGTCTCGTCCTCATGTTTCATAAAGTAGACATTCCGAGCTTAAATTTCAACATCAATTTTGAATTTTTTCGGCGCAAAACAATTGATTTGTTGTCGTTTTGAAAATTGAACGCCGAGTTCCCCGAAAATCGGATTCCAGCTACGTTTCGACAGAATGGCATAAAAATGGAAGTCCAATGATTTTTTCGCAGATTTAGTTTCAAAATATTATACCTACACCTCGAGAACAATCCACCCAACACCTACCTTTTATTAAAAAATACGTGAATGGCGAGTTATACGCAAGAATTAGTTGCTTCGAAAAATGGGTTGAAGAGCGATGTTTGGTGAAACTTTCGACAATAACTTCTAAACGGTGTGCAATTCTTTGTCTCGGGCTAATGTTTCAGAAAATAGACATTCCGAGCTTGAATTTCAACATTAATTTTGAATTTATTCGACGCCAAACAATTGGTTTATTGCCGTTTTGAAAATTGAACGCCGAGTTCCCCGAAAATTGGATTCCAGCTACGTTTCGACAGAATGGCATAAAAATGGAAGTCCAATGATTTTTTTGCAGATTTAGTTTCAAAATATTATACCTACACCTCGAGAGCAATCCACCCAAGACCTAACATTTATTAAAAAATACATGAATGGCGAGTTATACGCAAGAATTAGTTGCTTCTACAATGGGTTGAAGAGCGACGTTTGGTGAAACATTCGACAATAACTTCTAAACGGTGCGCAATTCTTTGTGTCGTGCTCATGTTTCAGAAAATAGACATTCCGAGCTTGAATTTCAACATTAATTTTGAATTTATTCGACGCCAAACAATTGGTTTATTGCCGTTTTGATAATCGAACATCGAGTTCTCTGAAAATCGGATTTCAGCTACGTTTCTATAGAATGACGTAAAAATGGAAGTCTAATGTTTTTTCCATGGATTTGGTTTCAAAATATTATACCTACACCTCGAGAACAATCCACCGAAGGCCAAGCTTTTCTTAAAAAATACGTGAATGGCTAGTTATTCGCGAGAATTATTCGCTTCGACTATGGGTTGAAAAGTGACGTTGGTAAAACTTTTGACAATAACTTCTAAACGGTGTTCAATTTTTTGTCTCGTCCTCATGTTTCATAAAGTAGACATTCCGAGCTTAAATTTCAACATCAATTTTGAATTTTTTCGGCGCAAAACAATTGATTTGTTGTCGTTTTGAAAATTGAACGCCGAGTTCCCCGAAAATCGGATTCCAGCTACGTTTCGACAGAATGGCATAGAAATGGAAGTCCAATGATTTTTTCGCAGATTTAGTTTCAAAATATTATACCTACACCTCGAGAACAATCCACCCAACACCTACCTTTTATTAAAAAATACGTGAATGGCGAGTTATACGCAAGAATTAGTTGCTTCGAAAAATGGGTTGAAGAGCGATGTTTGGTGAAACTTTCGACAATAACTTCTAAACGGTGTGCAATTCTTTGTCTCGGGCTAATGTTTCAGAAAATAGACATTCCGAGCTTGAATTTCAACATTAATTTTGAATTTATTCGACGCCAAACAATTGGTTTATTGCCGTTTTGAAAATTGAACGCCGAGTTCCCCGAAAATTGGATTCCAGCTACGTTTCGACAGAATGGCATAAAAATGGAAGTCCAATGATTTTTTGCAGATTTAGTTTCAAAATATTATACCTACACCTCGAGAGCAATCCACCCAAGACCTAACATTTATTAAAAAATACATGAATGGCGAGTTATACGCAAGAATTAGTTGCTTCTACAATGGGTTGAAGAGCGACGTTTGGTGAAACATTCGACAATAACTTCTAAACGGTGCGCAATTCTTTGTGTCGTGCTCATGTTTCAGAAAATAGACATTCCGAGCTTGAATTTCAACATTAATTTTGAATTTATTCGACGCCAAACAATTGGTTTATTGCCGTTTTGATAATCGAACATCGAGTTCTCTGAAAATCGGATTTCAGCTACGTTTCTATAGAATGACGTAAAAATGGAAGTCTAATGTTTTTTCCATGGATTTGGTTTCAAAATATTATACCTACACCTCGAGAACAATCCACCGAAGGCCAAGCTTTTCTTAAAAAATACGTGAATGGCTAGTTATTCGCGAGAATTATTCGCTTCGACTATGGGTTGAAAAGTGACGTTTGGTAAAACTTTTGACAATAACTTCTAAACGGTGTTCAATTTTTTGTCTCGTCCTCATGTTTCATAAGTAGACATTCCGAGCTTAAATTTCAACATCAATTTTGAATTTTTTTCGGCGCAAAACAATTGATTTGTTGTCGTTTGAAAATTGAACGCCGAGTTCCCCGAAAATCGGATTCCAGCTACGTTTCGACAGAATGGCATAGAAATGGAAGTCCAATGATTTTTTCGCAGATTTAGTTTCAAATATTATACCTACACCTCGAGAACAATCCACCCAACACCTACCTTTTATTAAAAAATACGTGAATGGCGAGTTATACGCAAGAATTAGTTGCTTCGAAAAATGGGTTGAAGAGCGATGTTTGGTGAAACTTTCGACAATAACTTCTAAACGGTGTGCAATTCATTGTCTCCGGCTAATGTTTCAGAAAATAGACATTCCGAGCTTGAATTTCAACATTAATTTTGAATTTATTCGCCGCCAAACTAATGGTTTATCGCCGTTTTGAAAATTGAACGCCGAGTTCCCCGAAAATTGGATTCCAGCTACGTTTCGACAGAATGGCATAAAAATGGAAGTCCAATGATTTTTTTGCAGATTTAGTTTCAAAATATTATACCTACACCTCGAGAGCAATCCACCCAAGACCTAACATTTATTAAAAAATACATGAATGGCGAGTTATACGCAAGAATTAGTTGCTTCTACAATGGGTTGAAGAGCGACGTTTGGTGAAACATTCGACAATAACTTCTAAACGGTGCGCAATTCTTTGTCTCGTGCTCATGTTTCAGAAAATAGACATTCCGAGCTTGAATTTCAACATTAATTTTGAATTTTTTCGACGCCAAACATTTGGTTTATTGTCGTTTTGATAATCGAACATCGAGTTCTCCGAAATTCGGATTCCAGCTACGTTTCGATAGAATGAAGTAAAAATGGAAGTCTAATGTTTTTTCCATGGATTTAGTTTCAAAATATTATACCTACACCTCGAGAACAATCCACCCAACACCTACCTTTTATTAAAAAATACGTGAATGGCGAGTTATACGCAAGAATTAGTTGCTTCGACAATGGGTTGAAGAGCGACGTTTGGTGAAACATTCGACAATAACTTCTAAACAGTGTTCAATTTTTTGTCTCGTCCTCATGTTTCGTAAAGTAGACATTCCGAGTTTAAATTTCAACATCAATTTTGAATTTTTTCGGCGCAAAACAATTGATTTGTTGTCGTTTTGAAAATTGAACG
This sequence comes from Castanea crenata, assembly GCA_020976635.1. NCBI lineage: Eukaryota > Viridiplantae > Streptophyta > Magnoliopsida > Fagales > Fagaceae > Castanea > Castanea crenata. Next base: position 61,824 of record JAGHPS010000520.1, read on the forward strand.
CCGAGTTCCCCGAAAATCGGATTCCAGCTACGTTTCGACAGAATGGCATAAAAATGGAAGTCCAATGATTTTTTCGCAGATTTAGTTTCAAAATATTATACCTACACCTCGAGAACAATCCACCCAACACCTACCTTTTATTAAAAAATACGTGAATGGCGAGTTATACGCAAGAATTAGTTGCTTCGAAAAATGGGTTGAAGAGCGATGTTTGGTGAAACTTTCGACAATAACTTCTAAACGGTGTGCAATTCTTTGTCTCGGGCTAATGTTTCAGAAAATAGACATTCCGAGCTTGAATTTCAACATTAATTTTGAATTTATTCGACGCCAAACAATTGGTTTATTGCCGTTTTGAAAATTGAACGCCGAGTTCCCCGAAAATTGGATTCCAGCTACGTTTCGACAGAATGGCATAAAAATGGAAGTCCAATGATTTTTTTGCAGATTTAGTTTCAAAATATTATACCTACACCTCGAGAGCAATCCACCCAAGACCTAACATTTATTAAAAAATACATGAATGGCGAGTTATACGCAAGAATTAGTTGCTTCTACAATGGGTTGAAGAGCGACGTTTGGTGAAACATTCGACAATAACTTCTAAACGGTGCGCAATTCTTTGTCTCGTGCTCATGTTTCAGAAAATAGACATTCCGAGCTTGAATTTCAACATTAATTTTGAATTTTTTCGACGCCAAACATTTGGTTTATTGTCGTTTTGATAATCGAACACCGAGTTCTCCGAAATTCGGATTCCAGCTACGTTTCGATAGAATGAAGTAAAAATGGAAGTCTAATGTTTTTTCCATGGATTTGCTTACAAATATTATACCTACACCTCGAGAACAATCCACCGAAGGCCAGCTTTTCTTAAAAAATACGTGAATGGCTAGTTATTCGCGAGAATTATTCGCTTCGACTATGGGTTGAAAAGTGACGTTTGGTAAAACTTTTGACAATAACTTCTAAACGGTGTTCAATTTTTTGTCTCGTCCTCATGTTTCATAAAGTAGACATTCCGAGCTTAAATTTCAACATCAATTTTGAATTTTTTCGGCGCAAAACAATTGATTTGGTGTCGTTTTGAAAATTGAACGCCGAGTTCCCCGAAAATCGGATTCCAGCTACGTTTCGACAGAATGGCATAAAAATGGAAGTCCAATGATTTTTTTGCAGATTTAGTTTCAAAATATTATACCTACACCTCGAGAACAATCCACCCAAGACCTAACATTTATTAAAAATACGTGAATGACGAGTTATACACAAGAATTAGTGGCTTTGACAATGGGTTGAAGAGCGACGTTTGGTGAAACATTCGACAATAACTTCTAAACGGTGTTCAATTTTTTGTCTCGTCCTCATGTTTCATAAAGTAGACATTCCGAGCTTAAATTTCAACATCAATTTTGAATTTTTTCGGCGCAAAACAATTGATTTGTTGTCGTTTTGAAAATTGAACGCCGAGTTCCCCGAAAATCGGATTCCAGCTACGTTTCGACAGAATGGCATAAAAATGGAAGTCCAATGATTTTTTCGCAGATTTAGTTTCAAATATTATACCTACACCTCGAGAACAATCCACCCACACCTACCTTTTATTAAAAAATACGTGAATGGCGAGTTATACGCAAGAATTAGTTGCTTCGAAAAATGGGTTGAAGAGCGATGTTTGGTGAAACTTTCGACAATAACTTCTAAACGGTGTGCAATTCTTTGTCTCGGGCTAATGTTTCAGAAAATAGACATTCCGAGCTTGAATTTCAACATTAATTTTGAATTTATTCGACGCCAAACAATTGGTTTATTGCCGTTTTGAAAATTGAACGCCGAGTTCCCCGAAAATTGGATTCCAGCTACGTTTCGACAGAATGGCATAAAAATGGAAGTCCAATGATTTTTTTGCAGATTTAGTTTCAAAATATTATACCTACACCTCGAGAGCAATCCACCCAAGACCTAACATTTATTAAAAAATACATGAATGGCGAGTTATACGCAAGAATTAGTTGCTTCTACAATGGGTTGAAGAGCGACGTTTGGTGAAACATTCGACAATAACTTCTAAACGGTGCGCAATTCTTTGTCTCGTGCTCATGTTTCAGAAAATAGACATTCCGAGCTTGAATTTCAACATTAATTTTGAATTTTTCGACGCCAAACATTTGGTTTATTGTCGTTTTGATAATCGAACACCGAGTTCTCCGAAATTCGGATTCCAGCTACGTTTCGATAGAATGAAGTAAAAATGGAAGTCTAATGTTTTTTCCATGGATTGCTTACAAAATATTATACCTACACCTCGAGAACAATCCACCGAAGGCCAAGCTTTTCTTAAAAATACGTGAATGGCTAGTTATTCGCGAGAATTATTCGCTTCGACTATGGGTTGAAAAGTGACGTTTGGTAAAACTTTTGACAATAACTTCTAAACGGTGTTCAATTTTTTGTCTCGTCCTCATGTTTCATAAAGTAGACATTCCGAGCTTAAATTTCAACTTCAATTTTGAATTTTTTCGGCGCAAAACAATTGATTTGGTGTCGTTTTGAAAATTGAACGCCGAGTTCCCCGAAAATCGGATTCCAGCTACGTTTCGACAGAATGGCATAAAAATGGAAGTCCAATGATTTTTTTGCAGATTTAGTTTCAAAATATTATACCTACACCTCGAGAACAATCCACCCAAGACCTAACATTTATTAAAAAATACGTGAATGACGAGTTATACACAAGAATTAGTTGCTTTGACAATGGGTTGAAGAGCGACGTTTGGTGAAACATTCGACAATAACTTCTAAACGGTGTTCAATTTTTGTCTCGTCCTCATGTTTCATAAAGTAGACATTCGGAGCTTAAATTTCAACATCTATTTGAATTTTTTCGGCGCAAAACAATTGATTTGTTGTCGTTTGAAAATTGAACGCCGAGTTCCCCGAAAATCGGATTCCAGCTACGTTTCGACAGAATGGCATAAAAATGGAAGTCCAATGATTTTTCGCAGATTTAGTTTCAAAATATTATACCTACACCTCGAGAACAATCACCCAACACCTACCTTTTATTAAAAATACGTGAATGGCGAGTTAGACGCAGAATTAGTTGCTTCGAAAAATGGGTTGAGAGCGATGTTTGGTGAAACTTTCGACAATAACTTCTAACGGTGTGCAATTCTTTGTCTCGGGCTAATGTTTCAGAAAATAGACACTTCCGAGCTTGAATTTCAACATTAATTTTGAATTTATTCGACGCCAAACAATTGGTTTATTGCCGTTTTGAAAATTGAACGCCGAGTTCCCCGAAAATTGGATTCCAGCTACGTTTCGACAGAATGGCATAAAAATGGAAGTCCAATGATTTTTTGCAGATTTAGTTTCAAAATATTATACCTACACCTCGAGAGCAATCCACCCAAGACCTAACATTTATTAAAAAATACATGAATGGCGAGTTATACGCAAGAATTAGTTGCTTCTACAATGGGTTGAAGAGCGACGTTTGGTGAAACATTCGACAATAACTTCTAAACGGTGCGTAATTCTTTGTCTCGTGCTTATGTTTCAGAAAATAGACATTCCGAGCTTGAATTTCAACATTAATTTTGAATTTTTTCGACGCCAAACATTTGGTTTATTGTCGTTTTGATAATCGAACATCGAGTTCTCCGAAATTCGGATTCCAGCTACGTTTCGATAGAATGAAGTAAAAATGGAAGTCTAATGTTTTTTCCATGGATTTGCTTACAAAATATTATACCTACACCTCGAGAACAATCCACCGAAGGCCAAGCTTTTCTTAAAAAATACGTGAATGGCTAGTTATTCGCGAGAATTATTCGCTTCGACTATGGGTTGAAAAGTGACGTTTGGTAAAACTTTTGACAATAACTTCTAAACGGTGTTCAATTTTTGTCTCGTCCTCATGTTTCATAAAGTAGACATTCCGAGCTTAAATTTCAACATCAATTTTGAATTTTTTCGGCGCAAAACAATTGATTTGGTGTCGTTTTGAAAATTGAACGCCGAGTTCCCCGAAAATCGGATTCCAGCTACGTTTCGACAGAATGGCAAAAAAATGGAAGTCCAATGATTTTTTTGCAGATTTAGTTTCAAAATATTATACCTACACCTCGAGAACAATCCACCCAAGACCTAACATTTATTAAAAAATACGTGAATGACGAGTTATACACAAGAATTAGTGGCTTTGACAATGGGTTGAAGAGCGACGTTTGGTGAAACATTCGACAATAACTTCTAAACGGTGTTCAATTTTTTGTCTCGTCCTCATGTTTCATAAAGTAGACATTCGGAGCTTAAATTTCAACATCTATTTTGAATTTTTTCGGCGCAAAACAATTGATTTGTTGTCGTTTTGAAAATTGAACGCCGAGTTCCCCGAAAATCGGATTCCAGCTACGTTTCGACAGAATGGCATAAAAATGGAAGTCCAATGATTTTTTCGCAGATTTAGTTTCAAAATATTATACCTACACCTCGAGAACAATCCACCCAACACCTACCTTTTATTAAAAAATACGTGAATGGCGAGTTATACGCAAGAATTAGTTGCTTCGAAAAATGGGTTGAAGAGCGATGTTTGGTGAAACTTTCGACAATAACTTCTAAACGGTGTGCAATTCTTTGTCTCGGGCTAATGTTTCAGAAAATAGACATTCCGAGCTTGAATTTCAACATTAATTTTGAATTTATTCGACGCCAAACAATTGGTTTATTGCCGTTTTGAAAATTGAACGCCGAGTTCCCCGAAAATTGGATTCCAGCTACGTTTCGACAGAATGGCATAAAAATGGAAGTCCAATGATTTTTTTGCAGATTTAGTTTCAAAATATTATACCTACACCTCGAGAGCAATCCACCCAAGACCTAACATTTATTAAAAAATACATGAATGGCGAGTTATACGCAAGAATTAGTTGCTTCTACAATGGGTTGAAGAGCGACGTTTGGTGAAACATTCGACAATAACTTCTAAACGGTGCGTAATTCTTTGTCTCGTGCTTATGTTTCAGAAAATAGACATTCCGAGCTTGAATTTCAACATTAATTTTGAATTTTTTCGACGCCAAACATTTGGTTTATTGTCGTTTTGATAATCGAACATCGAGTTCTCCGAAATTCGGATTCCAGCTACGTTTCGATAGAATGAAGTAAAAATGGAAGTCTAATGTTTTTTCCATGGATTTGGTTACAAAATATTATACCTACACCTCGAGAACAATCCACCGAAGGCCAAGCTTTTCTTAAAAAATACGTGAATGGCTAGTTATTCGCGAGAATTATTCGCTTCGACTATGGGTTGAAAAGTGACGTTTGGTAAAACTTTTGACAATAACTTCTAAACGGTGTTCAATTTTTTGTCTCGTCCTCATGTTTCATAAAGTAGACATTCCGAGCTTAAATTTCATCATCAATTTTGAATTTTTTCGGCGCAAAACAATTGATTTGTTGTCGTTTTGAAAATTGAACGCCGAGTTCCCCGAAAATCGGATTCCAGCTACGTTTCGACAGAATGGCATAAAAATGGAAGTCCAATGATTTTTTTGCAGATTTAGTTTCAAAATATTATACCTACACCTCGAGAACAATCCACCCAAGACCTAACATTTATTAAAAAATACGTGAATGGCGAGTTATACACAAGAATTAGTTGCTTCGACAATGGGTTGAAGAGCGACGTTTGGTGAAACATTCGACAATAACTTCTAAACGGTGTTCAATTTTTTGTCTCGTCCTCATGTTTCATAAAGTAGACATTCCGAGCTTAAATTTCAACATCAATTTTGAATTTTTTCGGCGCAAAACAATTGATTTGTTGTCGTTTTGAAAATTGAACGCCGAGTTCCCCGAAAATCGGATTCCAGCTACGTTTCGACAGAATGGCATAAAAATGGAAGTCCAATGATTTTTTCGCAGATTTAGTTTCAAAATATTATACCTACACCTCGAGAACAATCCACCCAACACCTACCTTTTATTAAAAAATACGTGAATGGCGAGTTATACGCAAGAATTAGTTGCTTCGAAAAATGGGTTGAAGAGCGATGTTTGGTGAAACTTTCGACAATAACTTCTAAACGGTGTGCAATTCTTTGTCTCGGGCTAATGTTTCAGAAAATAGACATTCCGAGCTTGAATTTCAACATTAATTTTGAATTTATTCGACGCCAAACAATTGGTTTATTGCCGTTTTGAAAATTGAACGCCGAGTTCCCCGAAAATTGGATTCCAGCTACGTTTCGACAGAATGGCATAAAAATGGAAGTCCAATGATTTTTTTGCAGATTTAGTTTCAAAATATTATACCTACACCTCGAGAGCAATCCACCCAAGACCTAACATTTATTAAAAAATACATGAATGGCGAGTTATACGCAAGAATTAGTTGCTTCTACAATGGGTTGAAGAGCGACGTTTGGTGAAACATTCGACAATAACTTCTAAACGGTGCGCAATTCTTTGTCTCGTGCTCATGTTTCAGAAAATAGACATTCCGAGCTTGAATTTCAACATTAATTTTGAATTTTTTCGACGCCAAACATTTGGTTTATTGTCGTTTTGATAATCGAACATTGAGTTCTCCGAAATTCGAATTCCAGCTACGTTTCGATAGAATGAAGTAAAAATGGAAGTCTAATGTTTTTTCCATGGATTTGGTTACAAAATATTATACCTACACCTCGAGAAAAATCCACCGAAGGCCAAGCTTTTCTTAAAAAATACGTGAATGGCTAGTTATTCGCGAGAATTATTCGCTTCGACTATGGGTTGAAAAGGGACGTTTGGTAAAACTTTTGACAATAACTTCTAAACGGTGTTCAATTTTTTGTCTCGTCCTCATGTTTCACAAAGTAGACATTCCGAGCTTAAATTTCAACATCAATTTTGAATTTTTTCGGCGCAAAACAATTGATTTGTTGTCGTTTTGAAAATTGAACGCCGAGTTCCCCGAAAATCGGATTCCAGCTACGTTTCGACAGAATGGCATAAAAATGGAAGTCCAATGATTTTTTTGCAGATTTAGTTTCAAAATATTATACCTACACCTCGAGAGCAATCCACCCAAGACCTAACATTTATTAAAAAATACATGAATGGCGAGTTATACGCAAGAATTAGTTGCTTCTACAATGGGTTGAAGAGCGACGTTTGGTGAAACATTCGACAATAACTTCTAAACGGTGCGTAATTCTTTGTCTCGTGCTTATGTTTCAGAAAATAGACATTCCGAGCTTGAATTTCAACATTAATTTTGAATTTTTTCGACGCCAAACATTTGGTTTATTGTCGTTTTGATAATCGAACATCGAGTTCTCCGAAATTCGGATTCCAGCTACGTTTCGATAGAATGAAGTAAAAATGGAAGTCTAATGTTTTTTCCATGGATTTGGTTACAAAATATTATACCTACACCTCGAGAACAATCCACCGAAGGCCAAGCTTTTCTTAAAAAATACGTGAATGGCTAGTTATTCGCGAGAATTATTCGCTTCGACTATGGGTTGAAAAGTGACGTTTGGTAAAAACTTTTGACAATAACTTCTAAACGGTGTTCAATTTTTGTCTCGTCCTCATGTTTCATAAAGTAGACATTCCGAGCTTAAATTTCATCATCAATTTTGAATTTTTTCGGCGCAAAACAATTGATTTGTTGTCGTTTTGAAAATTGAACGCCGAGTTCCCCGAAAATCGGATTCCAGCTACGTTTCGACAGAATGGCATAAAAATGGAAGTCCAATGATTTTTTTTGCAGATTTAGTTTCAAATATTATACCTACACCTCGAGAACAATCCACCCAAGACCTAACATTTATTAAAAAATACGTGAATGGCGAGTTATACACAAGAATTAGTTGCTTCGACAATGGGTTGAAGAGCGACGTTTGGTGAAACATTCGACAATAACTTCTAAACGGTGTTCAATTTTTTGTCTCGTCCTCATGTTTCATAAAGTAGACATTCCGAGCTTAAATTTCAACATCAATTTTGAATTTTTTCGGCGCAAAACAATTGATTTGTTGTCGTTTTGAAAATTGAACGCCGAGTTCCCCGAAAATCGGATTCCAGCTACGTTTCGACAGAATGGCATAAAAATGGAAGTCCAATGATTTTTTCGCAGATTTAGTTTCAAAATATTATACCTACACCTCGAGAACAATCCACCCAACACCTACCTTTTATTAAAAAATACGTGAATGGCGAGTTATACGCAAGAATTAGTTGCTTCGAAAAATGGGTTGAAGAGCGATGTTTGGTGAAACTTTCGACAATAACTTCTAAACGGTGTGCAATTCTTTGTCTCGGGCTAATGTTTCAGAAAATAGACATTCCGAGCTTGAATTTCAACATTAATTTTGAATTTATTCGACGCCAAACAATTGGTTTATTGCCGTTTTGAAAATTGAACGCCGAGTTCCCCGAAAATTGGATTCCAGCTACGTTTCGACAGAATGGCATAAAAATGGAAGTCCAATGATTTTTTTGCAGATTTAGTTTCAAAATATTATACCTACACCTCGAGAGCAATCCACCCAAGACCTAACATTTATTAAAAAATACATGAATGGCGAGTTATACGCAAGAATTAGTTGCTTCTACAATGGGTTGAAGAGCGACGTTTGGTGAAACATTCGACAATAACTTCTAAACGGTGCGCAATTCTTTGTCTCGTGCTCATGTTTCAGAAAATAGACATTCCGAGCTTGAATTTCAACATTAATTTTGAATTTTTTCGACGCCAAACATTTGGTTTATTGTCGTTTTGATAATCGAACATTGAGTTCTCCGAAATTCGGATTCCAGCTACGTTTCGATAGAATGAAGTAAAAATGGAAGTCTAATGTTTTTTCCATGGATTTGGTTACAAAATATTATACCTACACCTCGAGAAAAATCCACCGAAGGCCAAGCTTTTCTTAAAAAATACGTGAATGGCTAGTTATTCGCGAGAATTATTCGCTTCGACTATGGGTTGAAAAGGGACGTTTGGTAAAACTTTTGACAATAACTTCTAAACGGTGTTCAATTTTTTGTCTCGTCCTCATGTTTCACAAAGTAGACATTCCGAGCTTAAATTTCAACACCAATTTTGAATTTTTTCGGCGCAAAACAATTGATTTGTTGTCGTTTTGAAAATTGAACGCCGAGTTCCCCGAAAATCGGATTCCAGCTACGTTTCGACAGAATGGCATAAAAATGGAAGTCCAATGATTTTTTCGCAGATTTAGTTTCAAAATATTATACCTACACCTCGAGAACAATCCACCCAACACCTACCTTTTATTAAAAAATATGTGAATGGCGAGTTATACGCAAGAATTAGTTGCTTCGAAAAATGGGTTGAAGAGCGATGTTTGGTGAAACTTTCGACAATAACTTCTAAACGGTGTGCAATTCTTTGTCTCGGGCTAATGTTTCAGAAAATAGACATTCCGAGCTTGAATTTCAACATTAATTTAGAATTTATTCGACGCCAAACAATTGGTTTATTGCCGTTTTGAAAATTGAACGCCGAGTTCCCCGAAAATTGGATTCCAGCTACGTTTCGACAGAATGGCATAAAAATGGAAGTCCAATGATTTTTTTGCAGATTTAGTTTCAAAATATTATACCTACACCTCGAGAACAATCCACCTAAGACCTAACATTTATTTTAAAATACGTGAATGGCGAGTTATACACAAGAATTAGTTGCTTCGACAATGGGTTGAAGAGCGACGTTTGGTGAAACATTCGACAATAACTTCTAAACGGTGTTCAATTTTTTGTCTCGTCCTCATGTTTCATAAAGTAGACATTCCGAGCTTAAATTTCAACATCAATTTTGAATTTTTTCGGCGCAAAACAATTGATTTGTTGTCGTTTTGAAAATTGAACGCCGAGTTCCCCGAAAATCGGATTCCAGCTACGTTTCGACAGAATGGCATAAAAATGGAAGTCCAATGATTTTTTCGGAGATTTAGTTTCAAAATATTATACCTACAGCTCGAGAACAATCCACCCAACACCTACCTTTTATTAAAAAATACGTGAATGGCGAGTTATACGCAAGAATTAGTTGCTTCGACAATGGGTTGAAGAGCGATGTTTGGTGAAACTTTCGACAATAACTTCTAAACGGTGTGCAATTCTTTGTCTCGGGCTAATGTTTCAGAAAATAGACATTCCGAGCTTGAATTTCAACATTAATTTTGAATTTATTCGGCGCCAAACAATTGGTTTATTGCCGTTTTGAAAATTGAACGCCGAGTTCCCCGAAAATCGGATTCCAGCTAGGTTTCGACAGAATGGCATAAAAATGGAAGTCTAATGATTTTTTCGCAGATTTAGTTTCAAAATATTATACCTACACCTGAAGAACAATCCACCCAACACCTTCCTTTTATTAAAAAATACGTGAATGGCGAGTTATACGCAAGAATTAGTTGCTTCGACAATGGGTTGAAGAGCGACGTTTGGTGAAACTTTCGACAATAACTTCTAAACGGTGTGCAATTCTTTGTCGCGGGCTAATGTTTCAGAAAATAGACATTCCGAGTTTGAATTTCAACATTAATTTTGAATTTATTCGACGCCAAACAAATGGTTTATTGCCGTTTTGAAAATTGAACGCCGAGTTCCCCGAAAATTGGATTCCAGCTACGTTTCGACAGAATGGCATAAAAATGGAAGTCCAATGATTTTTTTGCAGATTTAGTTTCAAAATATTATACCTACACCTCGAGAACAATCCACCCAAGACCTAACATTTATTTTAAAATACGTGAATGGCGAGTTATACGCAAGAATTAGTTGCTTCGACAATGGGTTGAAGAGCGACGTTTGGTGAAACATTCGACAATAACTTCTAAACGGTGTTCAATTTTTTGTCTCGTCCTCATGTTTCGTAAAGTAGACATTCTGAGTTTAAATTTCAAAATCAATTTTGAATTTTTTCGGCGCAAAACAATTGATTTGTTGTCGTTTTGAAAATTGAACGCCGAGTTCCCCGAAAATCGGATTCCAGCTACGTTTCGACAGAATGGCATAAAAATGGAAGTCCAACGATTTTTTCGGAGATTTAGTTTCAAAATATTATACCTACAGCTCGAGAACAATCCACCCAACACCTACCTTTTATTAAAAAATACGTGAATGGCGAGTTATACGCAAGAATTAGTTGCTTCGACAATGGGTTGAAGAGCGACGTTTGCTGAAACTTTCGACAATAACTTCTAAACGGTGTGCAATTCTTTGTCTCCGGCTAATGTTTCAGAAAATAGACATTCCGAGCTTGAATTTCAACATTAATTTTGAATTTATTCGGCGCCAAACAATTGGTTTATTGCCGTTTTGAAAATTGAACGCCGAGTTCCCCGAAAATCGGATTCCAGCTAGGTTTCGACAGAATGGCATAAAAATGGAAGTCCAATGATTTTTTCACAGATTTAGTTTCAAAATATTATACCTACACCTGAAGAACAATCCACCCAACACCTTCCTTTATTAAAAAATACGTGAATGGCGAGTTATACGCAAGAATTAGTTGCTTCGACAATGGGTTGAAGAGCGACGTTTGGTGAAACTTTCGACAATAACTTCTAAACGGTGTGCAATTCTTTGTCGCGGGCTAATGTTTCAGAAAATAGACATTCCGAGCTTGAATTTGAACATTAATTTTGAATTTATTCGACGCCAAACAATGGTTTATTGCCGTTTTGAAAATTGAACGCCGAGTTCCCCGAAAATTGGATTCCAGCTACGTTTCGACAGAATGGCATAAAAATGGAAGTCCAATGATTTTTTTGCAGATTTAGTTTCAAAATATTATACCTACACCTCGAGAACAATCCACCCAAGACCTAACATTTATTAAAAAATACGTGAATGGCGAGTTATACGCAGAATTAGTTGCTTCGACAATGGGTTGAAGAGCGACGTTTGGTGAAACTTTCGACAATAACTTCTTCGACAATGGGTTGAAGAATGACGTTCGGTGAATCTTTTGACAATAACTTCTAAACGGTGTGCAATTCTTTGTCTCGTGCTCATGTTTCAGAAAATAGACATTCCGAGCTTGAATTTCAACATTAATTTTGAATTTATTCGACGCCAAACAATTGGTTTATTGTCGTTTTGATAATCGAACATCGAGTTCTCTGAAAATCGGATTTCAGCTACGTTTCTATAGAATGACGTAAAAATGGAAGTCTAAGTTTTTTCCATGGATTTGGTTTCAAAATATTATACCTACACCTCGAGAACAATCCACCGAAGGCCAAGCTTTTCTTAAAAAATACGTGAATGGCTAGTTATTCGCGAGAATTATTCGCTTCGACTATGGGTTGAAAAGTGACGTTTGGTAAAACTTTTGACAATAACTTCTAAACGGTGTTCAATTTTTTGTCTCGTCCCCATGTTTCATAAAGTAGACATTCCGAGCTTAAATTTCAACATCAATTTTGAATTTTTTCGGCGCCAAACAATTGATTTGTTGTCGTTTTGAAAATTGAACGCCGAGTTCCCCGAAAATCGGATTCCAGCTACGTTTCGACAGAATGGCATAAAAATGGAAGTCCAATGATTTTTTCGCAGATTTAGTTTCAAAATATTATACCTACACCTCGAGAACAATCCACCCAACACCTACCTTTTATTAAAAAATACGTGAATGGCGAGTTATACGCAAGAATTAGTTGCTTCTACAATGGGTTGAAGAGCGACGTTTGGTGAAACATTCGACAATAACTTCTAAACGGTGCGCAATTCTTTGTCTCGTGCTCATGTTTCAGAAAATAGACATTCCGAGCTTGAATTTCAACATTAATTTTGAATTTTTTCGACGCCAAACATTTGGTTTATTGTCGTTTTGATAATCGAACATCGAGTTCTCCGAAATTCAGATTCCAGCTACGTTTCGATAGAATGAAGTAAAAATGGAAGTCTAATGTTTTTTCCATGGATTTGGTTACAAAATATTATACCTACACCTCGAGAACAATCCACCCAAGACCTAACATTTATTAAAAAATACGTGAATGGCGAGTTATACGCAAGAATTAGTTGCTTCGACAATGGGTTGAAGAGCGACGTTTGGTGAAACATTCGACAATAACTTCTAAACGGTGTTCAATTTTTTGTCTCGTCCTCATGTTTCGTAAAGTAGACATTCCGAGTTTAAATTTCAACATCAATTTTGAATTTTTTCGGCGCAAAACAATTGATTTGTTGTCGTTTTGAAAATTGAACGCCGAGTTCCCCGAAAATCGGATTCCAGCTACGTTTCGACAGAATGGCATAAAAATGGAAGTCCAATGATTTTTTCGCAGATTTAGTTTCAAAATATTATACCTACACCTCGAGAACAATCCACCCAACACCTACCTTTTATTAAAAAATACGTGAAATGGCGAGTTATACGCAAGAATTAGTTGCTTCGAAAAATGGGTTGAAGAGCGATGTTTGGTGAAACTTTCGACAATAACTTCTAAACGGTGTGCAATTCTTTGTCTCGGGCTAATGTTTCAGAAAATAGACATTCCGAGCTTGAATTTCAACATTAATTTTGAATTTATTCGACGCCAAACAATTGGTTTATTGCCGTTTTGAAAATTGAACGCCGAGTTCCCCGAAAATTGGATTCCAGCTACGTTTCGACAGAATGGCATAAAAATGGAAGTCCAATGATTTTTTTGCAGATTTAGTTTCAAAATATTATACCTACACCTCGAGAGCAATCCACCCAAGACCTAACATTTATTAAAAAATACATGAATGGCGAGTTATACGCAAGAATTAGTTGCTTCTACAATGGGTTGAAGAGCGACGTTTGGTGAAACTTTCGACAATAACTTCTAAACGGTGCGCAATTCTTTGTCTCGTGCTCATGTTTCAGAAAATAGACATTCCGAGCTTGAATTTCAACATTAATTTGAATTTTTTCGACGCCAAACATTTGGTTTATTGTCGTTTTGATAATCGAACATCGAGTTCTCCGAAATTCGGATTCCAGCTACGTTTCGATAGAATGAAGTAAAAATGGAAGTCTAATGTTTTTTCCATGGATTTGGTTACAAAATATTATACCTACACTTCGAGTACAATCCACCGAAGGCCAAGCTTTTCTTAAAAAATACGTGAATGGCTAGTTATTCGCGAGAATTATTCGCTTCGACTATGGGTTGAAAAGTGACGTTTGGTAAAACTTTTGACAATAACTTCTAAACGGTGTTCAATTTTTTGTCTCGTCCTCATGTTTCATAAAGTAGACATTCCGAGCTTAAATTTCAACATCAATTTTGAATTTTTCGGCGCAAAACAATTGATTTGTTGTCGTTTTGAAAATTGAACGCCGAGTTCCCCGAAAATCGGATTCCAGCTACGTTTCGACAGAATGGCATAAAAATGGAAGTCCAATGATTTTTTCGCAGATTTAGTTTCAAAATATTATACCTACACCTCGAGAACAATCCACCCAACACCTACCTTTTATTAAAAAATACGTGAATGGCGAGTTATACGCAAGAATTAGTTGCTTCGAAAAATGGGTTGGAGAGCGATGTTTGGTGAAACTTTCGACAATAACTTCTAAACGGTGTGCAATTCTTTGTCTCGGGCTAATGTTTCAGAAAATAGACATTCCGAGCTTGAATTTCAACATTAATTTTGAATTTATTCGACGCCAAACAATTGGTTTATTGCCGTTTTGAAAATTGAACGCCGAGTTCCCCGAAAATTGGATTCCAGCTACGTTTCGACAGAATGGCATAAAAATGGAAGTCCAATGATTTTTTCGCAGATTTAGTTTCAAAATATTATACCTACACCTCGAGAACAATCCACCCAAGACCTAACATTTATTAAAAATACGTGAATGGCGAGTTATACACAAGAATTAGTTGCTTCGACAATGGGTTGAAGAGCGACGTTTGGTGAAACATTCGACAATAACTTCTAAACGGTGCGCAATTCTTTGTCTCGTGCTCATGTTTCAGAAAATAGACATTCCGAGCTTGAATTTCAACATTAATTTTGAATTTTTTCGACGCCAAACATTTGGTTTATTGTCGTTTTGATAATCGAACATCGAGTTCTCCGAAATTCGGATTCCAGCTACGTTTCGATAGAATGAAGTAAAAATGGAAGTCTAATGTTTTTTCCATGGATTTGGTTACAAAATATTATACCTACACCTCGAGAACAATCCACCGAAGGCCAAGCTTTCTTAAAAAATACGTGAATGGCTAGTTATTCGCGAGAATTATTCGCTTCGACTATGGGTTGAAAAGTGACGTTTGGTAAAACTTTTGACAATAACTTCTAAACGGTGTTCAATTTTTTGTCTCGTCCTCATGTTTCATAAAGTAGACATTCCGAGCTTAAATTTCAACATCAATTTTGAATTTTTTCGGCGCAAAACAATTGATTTGGTGTCGTTTTGAAAATTGAACGCCGAGTTCCCCGAAAATCGGATTCCAGCTACGTTTCGACAGAATGGCATAAAAATGGAAGTCCAATGATTTTTTTGCAGATTTAGTTTCAAAATATTATACCTACACCTCGAGAACAATCCACCCAAGACCTAACATTTATTAAAAAATACGTGAATGACGAGTTATACACAAGAATTAGTTGCTTTGACAATGGGTTGAAGAGCGACGTTTGGTGAAACATTCGACAATAACTTCTAAACGGTGTTCAATTTTTTGTCTCGTCCTCATGTTTCATAAAGTAGACATTCCGAGCTTAAATTTCAACATCAATTTTGAATTTTTTCGGCGCAAAACAATTGATTTGTTGTCGTTTTGAAAATTGAACGCCGAGTTCCCCGAAAATCGGATTCCAGCTACGTTTCGACAGAATGGCATAAAAATGGAAGTCCAATGATTTTTTTCGCAGATTTAGTTTCAAAATATTATACCTACACCTCGAGAACAATCCACCCAACACCTACCTTTTATTAAAAAATACGTGAATGGCGAGTTATACGCAAGAATTAGTTGCTTCGAAAAATGGGTTGAAGAGCGATGTTTGGTGAAACTTTCGACAATAACTTCTAAACGGTGTGCAATTCTTTGTCTCGGGCTAATGTTTCAGAAAATAGACATTCCGAGCTTGAATTTCAACATTAATTTTGAATTTATTCGACGCCAAACAATTGGTTTATTGCCGTTTTGAAAATTGAACGCCGAGTTCCCCGAAAATTGGATTCCAGCTACGTTTCGACAGAATGGCATAAAAATGGAAGTCCAATGATTTTTTTGCAGATTTAGTTTCAAAATATTATACCTACACCTCGAGAGCAATCCACCCAAGACCTAACATTTATTAAAAAATACATGAATGGCGAGTTATACGCAAGAATTAGTTGCTTCTACAATGGGTTGAAGAGCGACGTTTGGTGAAACATTCGACAATAACTTCTAAACGGTGCGTAATTCTTTGTCTCGTGCTTATGTTTCAGAAAATAGACATTCCGAGCTTGAATTTCAACATTAATTTTGAATTTTTTCGACGCCAAACATTTGGTTTATTGTCGTTTTGATAATCGAACATCGAGTTCTCCGAAATTCGGATTCCAGCTACGTTTCGATAGAATGAAGTAAAAATGGAAGTCTAATGTTTTTTCCATGGATTTGGTTACAAAATATTATACCTACACCTCGAGAACAATCCACCGAAGGCCAAGCTTTTCTTAAAAAATACGTGAATGGCTAGTTATTCGCGAGAATTATTCGCTTCGACTATGGGTTGAAAAGTGACGTTTGGTAAAACTTTTGACAATAACTTCTAAACGGTGTTCAATTTTTTGTCTCGTCCTCATGTTTCATAAAGTAGACATTCCGAGCTTAAATTTCATCATCAATTTTGCATTTTTTCGGCGCAAAACAATTGATTTGTTGTCGTTTTGAAAATTGAACGCCGAGTTCCCCGAAAATCGGATTCCAGCTACGTTTCGACAGAATGGCATAAAAATGGAAGTCCAATGATTTTTTTGCAGATTTAGTTTCAAAATATTATACCTACACCTCGAGAACAATCCACCCAAGACCTAACATTTATTAAAAAATACGTGAATGGCGAGTTATACACAAGAATTAGTTGCTTCGACAATGGGTTGAAGAGCGACGTTTGGTGAAACATTCGACAATAACTTCTAAACGGTGTTCAATTTTTTGTCTCGTCCTCATGTTTCATAAAGTAGACATTCCGAGCTTAAATTTCAACATCAATTTTGAATTTTTTCGGCGCAAAACAATTGATTTGTTGTCGTTTTGAAAATTGAACGCCGAGTTCCCCGAAAATCGGATTCCAGCTACGTTTCGACAGAATGGCATAAAAATGGAAGTCCAATGATTTTTTCGCAGATTTAGTTTCAAAATATTATACCTACACCTCGAGAACAATCCACCCAACACCTACCTTTTATTAAAAAATACGTGAATGGCGAGTTATACGCAAGAATTAGTTGCTTCGAAAAATGGGTTGAAGAGCGATGTTTGGTGAAACTTTCGACAATAACTTCTAAACGGTGTGCAATTCTTTGTCTCGGGCTAATGTTTCAGAAAATAGACATTCCGAGCTTGAATTTCAACATTAATTTTGAATTTATTCGACGCCAAACAATTGGTTTATTGCCGTTTTGAAAATTGAACGCCGAGTTCCCCGAAAATTGGATTCCAGCTACGTTTCGACAGAATGGCATAAAAATGGAAGTCCAATGATTTTTTTGCAGATTTAGTTTCAAAATATTATACCTACACCTCGAGAGCAATCCACCCAAGACCTAACATTTATTAAAAAATACATGAATGGCGAGTTATACGCAAGAATTAGTTGCTTCTACAATGGGTTGAAGAGCGACGTTTGGTGAAACATTCGACAATAACTTCTAAACGGTGCGCAATTCTTTGTCTCGTGCTCATGTTTCAGAAAATAGACATTCCGAGCTTGAATTTCAACATTAATTTTGAATTTTTTCGACGCCAAACATTTGGTTTATTGTCGTTTTGATAATCGAACATCGAGTTCTCCGAAATTCGGATTCCAGCTACGTTTCGATAGAATGAAGTAAAAATGGAAGTCTAATGTTTTTTCCATGGATTTGGTTACAAAATATTATACCTACACCTCGAGAACAATCCACCGAAGGCCAAGCTTTTCTTAAAAAATACGTGAATGGCTAGTTATTCGCGAGAATTATTCGCTTCGACTATGGGTTGAAAAGGGACGTTTGGTAAAACTTTTGACAATAACTTCTAAACGGTGTTCAATTTTTTGTCTCGTCCTCATGTTTCACAAAGTAGACATTCCGAGCTTAAATTTCAACATCAATTTTGAATTTTTTCGGCGCAAAACAATTGATTTGTTGTCGTTTTGAAAATTGAACGCCGAGTTCCCCGAAAATCGGATTCCAGCTATGTTTCGACAGAATGGCATAAAAATGGAAGTCCAATGATTTTTTCGCAGATTTAGTTTCAAAATATTATACCTACACCTCGAGAACAATCCACCCAACACCTACCTTTTATTAAAAAATACGTGAATGGCGAGTTATACGCAAGAATTAGTTGCTTCGAAAAATGGGTTGGAGAGCGATGTTTGGTGAAACTTTCGACAATAACTTCTAAACGGTGTGCAATTCTTTGTCTCGGGCTAATGTTTCAGAAAATAGACATTCCGAGCTTGAATTTCAACATTAATTTTGAATTTATTTGACGCCAAACAATTGGTTTATTGCCGTTTTGAAAATTGAACGCCGAGTTCCCCGAAAATTGGATTCCAGCTACGTTTCGACAGAATGGCATAAAAATGGAAGTCCAATGATTTTTTCGCAGATTTAGTTTCAAAATATTATACCTACACCTCGAGAACAATCCACCCAAGACCTAACATTTATTAAAAAATACGTGAATGGCGAGTTATACACAAGAATTAGTTGCTTCGACAATGGGTTGAAGAGCGACGTTTGGTGAAACATTCGACAATAACTTCTAAACGGTGCGCAATTCTTTGTCTCGTGCTCATGTTTCAGAAAATAGACATTCCGAGCTTGAATTTCAACATTAATTTTGAATTTTTTCGACGCCAAACATTTGGTTTATTGTCGTTTTGATAATCGAACATCGAGTTCTCCGAAATTCGGATTCCAGCTACGTTTCGATAGAATGAAGTAAAAATGGAAGTCTAATGTTTTTTCCATGGATTTGGTTACAAAATATTATACCTACACCTCGAGAACAATCCACCGAAGGCCAAGCTTTTCTTAAAAAATACGTGAATGGCTAGTTATTCGCGAGAATTATTCGCTTCGACTATGGGTTGAAAAGTGACGTTTGGTAAAACTTTTGACAATAACTTCTAAACGGTGTTCAATTTTTTGTCTCATCCTCATGTTTCATAAAGTAGACATTCCGAGCTTAAATTTCAACATCAATTTTGAATTTTTTCGGCGCAAAACAATTGATTTGGTGTCGTTTTGAAAATTGAACGCCGAGTTCCCCGAAAATCGGATTCCAGCTACGTTTCGACAGAATGGCATAAAAATGGAAGTCCAATGATTTTTTTGCAGATTTAGTTTCAAAATATTATACCTACACCTCGAGAACAATCCACCCAAGACCTAACATTTATTAAAAAATACGTGAATGGCGAGTTATACACAAGAATTAGTTGCTTCGACAATGGGTTGAAGAGCGACGTTTGGTGAAACATTCGACAATAACTTCTAAACGGTGTTCAATTTTTTGTCTCGTCCTCATGTTTCATAAAGTAGACATTCCGAGCTTAAATTTCAACATCAATTTTGAATTTTTTCGGCGCAAAACAATTGATTTGTTGTCGTTTTGAAAATTGAACGCCGAGTTCCCCGAAAATCGGATTCCAGCTACGTTTCGACAGAATGGCATAAAAATGGAAGTCCAATGATTTTTTTCGCAGATTTAGTTTCAAAATATTATACCTACACCTCGAGAACAATCCACCCAACACCTACCTTTTATTAAAAAATACGTGAATGGCGAGTTATACGCAAGAATTAGTTGCTTCGAAAAATGGGTTGAAGAGCGATGTTTGGTGAAACTTTCGACAATAACTTCTAAACGGTGTGCAATTCTTTGTCTCGGGCTAATGTTTCAGAAAATAGACATTCCGAGCTTGAATTTCAACATTAATTTTGAATTTATTCGACGCCAAACAATTGGTTTATTGCCGTTTTGAAAATTGAACGCCGAGTTCCCCGAAAATTGGATTCCAGCTACGTTTCGACAGAATGGCATAAAAATGGAAGTCCAATGATTTTTTGCAGATTTAGTTTCAAAATATTATACCTACACCTCGAGAGCAATCCACCCAAGACCTAACATTTATTAAAAAATACATGAATGGCGAGTTATACGCAAGAATTAGTTGGTTCTACAATGGGTTGAAGAGCGACGTTTGGTGAAACATTCGACAATAACTTCTAAACGGTGCGCAATTCTTTGTCTCGTGCTCATGTTTCAGAAAATAGACATTCCGAGCTTGAATTTCAACATTAATTTTGAATTTTTTCGACGCCAAACATTTGGTTTATTGTCGTTTTGATAATCGAACATCGAGTTCTCCGAAATTCGGATTCCAGCTACGTTTCGATAGAATGAAGTAAAAATGGAAGTCTAATGTTTTTTCCATGGATTTGGTTACAAAATATTATACCTACACCTCGAGAACAATCCACCGAAGGCCAAGCTTTTCTTAAAAAATACGTGAATGGCTAGTTATTCGCGAGAATTATTCGCTTCGACTATGGGTTGAAAAGGGACGTTTGGTAAAACTTTTGACAATAACTTCTAAACGGTGTTCAATTTTTTGTCTCGTCCTCATGTTTCACAAAGTAGACATTCCGAGCTTAAATTTCAACATCAATTTTGAATTTTTTCGGCGCAAAACAATTGATTTGTTGTCGTTTTGAAAATTGAACGCCGAGTTCCCCGAAAATCGGATTCCAGCTACGTTTCGACAGAATGGCATAAAAATGGAAGTCCAATGATTTTTTCGCAGATTTAGTTTCAAAATATTATACCTACACCTCGAGAACAATCCACCCAACACCTACCTTTTATTAAAAAATATGTGAATGGCGAGTTATCGCAAGAATTAGTTGCTTCGAAAAATGGGTTGAAGAGCGATGTTTGGTGAAACTTTCGACAATAACTTCTAAACGGTGTGCAATTCTTTGTCTCGGGCTAATGTTTCAGAAAATAGACATTCCGAGCTTGAATTTCAACATTAATTTAGAATTTATTCGACGCCAAACAATTGGTTTATTGCCGTTTTGAAAATTGAACGCCGAGTTCCCCGAAAATTGGATTCCAGCTACGTTTGACAGAATGGCATAAAAATGGAAGTCCAATGATTTTTTTGCAGATTTAGTTTCAAAATATTATACCTACACCTCGAGAACAATCCACCTAAGACCTAACATTTATTTTAAAATACGTGAATGGCGAGTTATACATAAGAATTAGTTGCTTCGACAATGGGTTGAAGAGCGACGTTTGGTGAAACATTCGACAATAACTTCTAAACGGTGTTCAATTTTTTGTCTCGTCCTCATGTTTCATAAAGTAGACATTCCGAGCTTAAATTTCAACATCAATTTTGAATTTTTTCGGCGCAAAACAATTGATTTGTTGTCGTTTTGAAAATTGAACGCCGAGTTCCCCGAAAATCGGATTCCAGCTACGTTTCGACAGAATGGCATAAAAATGGAAGTCCAACGATTTTTTCGGAGATTTAGTTTCAAAATATTATACCTACAGCTCGAGAACAATCCACCCAACACCTACCTTTTATTAAAAAATACGTGAATGGCGAGTTATACGCAAGAATTAGTTGCTTCGACAATGGGTTGAAGAGCGATGTTTGGTGAAACTTTCGACAATAACTTCTAAACGGTGTGCAATTCTTTGTCTCGGGCTAATGTTTCAGAAAATAGACATTCCGAGCTTGAATTTCAACATTAATTTTGAATTTATTCGGCGCCAAACAATTGGTTTATTGCCGTTTTGAAAATTGAACGCCGAGTTCCCCGAAAATCGGATTCCAGCTAGGTTTCGACAGAATGGCATAAAAATGGAAGTCCAATGATTTTTTCACAGATTTAGTTTCAAAATATTATACCTACACCTGAAGAACAATCCACCCAACACCTTCCTTTTATTAAAAAATACGTGAATGGCGAGTTATACGCAAGAATTAGTTGCTTCGACAATGGGTTGAAGAGCGACGTTTGGTGAAACTTTCGACAATAACTTCTAAACGGTGTGCAATTCTTTGTCTCGGGCTAATGTTTCAGAAAATAGACATTCCGAGCTTGAATTTGAACATTAATTTTGAATTTATTCGACGCCAAACAAATGGTTTATTGCCGTTTTGAAAATTGAACGCCGAGTTCCCCGAAAATTGGATTCCAGCTACGTTTCGACAGAATGGCATAAAAATGGAAGTCCAATGATTTTTTTGTAGATTTAGTTTCAAAATGTTATACCTACACCTCGAGAACAATCCACCCAAGACCTAACATTTATTAAAAAATACGTGAATGGCGAGTTATACGCAAGAATTAGTTGCTTCGACAATGGGTTGAAGAGCGACGTTTGGTGAAACTTTCGACAATAACTTCTTCGACAATGGGTTGAAGAATGACGTTCGGTGAATCTTTTGACAATAACTTCTAAACGGTGTGCAATTCTTTGTCTCGTGCTCATGTTTCAGAAAATAGACATTCCGAGCTTGAATTTCAACATTAATTTTGAATTTATTCGACGCCAAACAATTGGTTTATTGTCGTTTTGATAATCGAACATCGAGTTCTCTGAAAATCGGATTTCAGCTACGTTTCTATAGAATGACGTAAAAATGGAAGTCTAAGTTTTTTCCATGGATTTGGTTTCAAAATATTATACCTACACCTCGAGAACAATCCACCGAAGGCCAAGCTTTTCTTAAAAAATACGTGAATGGCTAGTTATTCGCGAGAATTATTCGCTTCGACTATGGGTTGAAAAGTGACGTTTGGTAAAACTTTTGACAATAACTTCTAAACGGTGTTCAATTTTTTGTCTCGTCCCCATGTTTCATAAAGTAGACATTCCGAGCTTAAATTTCAACATCAATTTTGAATTTTTTCGGCGCCAAACAATTGATTTGTTGTCGTTTTGAAAATTGAACGCCGAGTTCCCCGAAAATCGGATTCCAGCTACGTTTCGACAGAATGGCATAAAAATGGAAGTCCAATGATTTTTTCGCAGATTTAGTTTCAAAATATTATACCTACACCTCGAGAACAATCCACCCAACACCTACCTTTTATTAAAAAATACGTGAATGGCGAGTTATACGCAAGAATTAGTTGCTTCGAAAAATGGGTTGAAGAGCGATGTTTGGTGAAACTTTCGACAATAACTTCTAAACGGTGTGCAATTCTTTGTCTCGGGCTAATGTTTCAGAAAATAGACATTCCGAGCTTGAATTTCAACATTAATTTTGAATTTATTCGACGCCAAACAATTGGTTTATTGCCGTTTTGAAAATTGAACGCCGAGTTCCCCGAAAATTGGATTCCAGCTACGTTTCGACAGAATGGCATAAAAATGGAAGTCCAATGATTTTTTTGCAGATTTAGTTTCAAAATATTATACCTACACCTCGAGAGCAATCCACCCAAGACCTAACATTTATTAAAAAATACATGAATGGCGAGTTATACGCAAGAATTAGTTGCTTCTACAATGGGTTGAAGAGCGACGTTTGGTGAAACATTCGACAATAACTTCTAAACGATGCGCAATTCTTTGTCTCGTGCTTATGTTTCAGAAAATAGACATTCCGAGCTTGAATTTCAACATTAATTTTGAATTTTTTCGACGCCAAACATTTGGTTTATTGTCGTTTTGATAATCGAACATCGAGTTCTCCGAAATTCGGATTCCATCTACGTTTCGATAGAATGAAGTAAAAATGGAAGTCTAATGTTTTTTCCATGGATTTGGTTACAAAATATTATACCTACACCTCGAGAACAATCCACCGAAGGCCAAGCTTTTCTTAAAAAATACGTGAATGGCTAGTTATTCGCGAGAATTATTCGCTTCGACTACAGGTTGAAAAGTGACGTTTGGTAAAACTTTTGACAATAACTTCTAAACGGTGTTCAATTTTTTGCCTCGTCCTCATGTTTCATAAAGTAGACATTCTGAGCTTAAATTTCAACGTTAATTTTGAATTTTTTCGGCGCAAAACAATTGATTTGTTGTCGTTTTGAAAATTGAACGCCGAGTTCCCCGAAAATCGGATTCCAGCTATGTTTCGACAGAATGGCCTAAAAATGGAAGTCCAATGATTTTTTCGCAGACTTAGTTTCAAAATATTATACCTACACCCCGAGAACAATCCACCCAACACCTACCTTTTATTAAAAAATACGTGAATGGCGAGTTATACGCAAGAATTAGTTGCTTCGACAATGGGTTGAAGAGCGACGTTTGCTGAAACTTTCGACAATAACTTCTAAACGGTGTGCAATTCATTGTCTCCGGCTAATGTTTCAGAAAATAGACATTCCGAGCTTGAATTTCAACATTAATTTTGAATTTATTCGCCGCCAAACTAATGGTTTATCGCCGTTTTGAAAATTGAACGCCGAGTTCCCCGAAAATTGGATTCCAGCTACGTTTCGTCAGAATGGCATAAAAATGGAAGTCCAATGATTTTTTTGCAGATTTAGTTTCAAAATATTATACCTACACCTCGAGAACAATCCACCCAAGACCTAACATTTATTAAAAAATACGTGAATGGCGAGTTATACGCAAGAATTAGTTGCTTCGACAATGGGTTGAAGAGCGACGTTTGGTGAAACATTCGACAATAACTTCTTCGACAATGGGTTGAAGAATGACGTTCGGTGAATCTTTTGACAATAACTTCTAAACGGTGTGCAATTCTTTGTCTCGTGCTCATGTTTCAGAAAATAGACATTCCGAGCTTGAATTTCAACATTAATTTTGAATTTATTCGACGCCAAACAATTGGTTTATTGTCGTTTTGATAATCGAACATCGAGTTCTCTGAAAATCGGATTTCAGCTACGTTTCTATAGAATGACGTAAAAATGGAAGTCTAAGTTTTTTCCATGGATTTGGTTTCAAAATATTATACCTACACCTCGAGAACAATCCACCGAAGGCCAAGCTTTTCTTAAAAAATACGTGAATGGCTAGTTATTCGCGAGAATTATTCGCTTCGACTATGGGTTGAAAAGTGACGTTTGGTGAAACTTTCGACAATAACTTCTTCGACAATGGGTTGAAGAATGACGTTCGGTGAATCTTTTGACAATAACTTCTAAACGGTGTGCAATTCTTTGTCTCGTGCTCATGTTTCAGAAAATAGACATTCCGAGCTTGAATTTCAACATTAATTTTGAATTTTTTCGACGCCAAACATTTGGTTTATTGTCGTTTTGATAATCGAACATCGAGTTCTCCGAAATTCGGATTCCAGCTACGTTTCGATAGAATGAAGTAAAAATGGAAGTCTAATGTTTTTTCCATGGATTTGGTAACAAAATATTATACCTACACCTCGAGAACAATCCACCGAAGGCCAGGCTTCTCGTAAAAAATACGTGAATGGCTAGTTATTCGCGGGAATTATTCGCTTCGACAATGGGTCGAAAAGTGATGTTTGGTAAAACTTTTGACAATAACTTCTAAACGGTGTTCAATTTTTTGTCTCGTGCTCATGTTTCAGAAAGTAGACATTCCGAGCTTGAATTTCAACATTAATTTTGAATTTTTTCGACGCCAAACAATTGGTTCATTGTCGTTTTGATAATCGAACATCGAGTTCTCCGAAAATCGGATTCCAGCTATGTTTCTATAGAATGACGTAAAAATGGAAGTCTAATGTTTTTTTCCGTGGATTTGGTTTCAAAATAATACACCTACACCTCAAGAACAATCCACCCAAGCCCTACCATTTATTAAAAAATACGTGAATGGCTAGTTATACGCAAGAATTATTTGCTTCGACAATGGGTTGAAGAGTGACGTTTGGTGAAACTTATGACAATAACTTCTAAACGGTGTGCAATTCTTTGTCTCGTGCTCATGTTTCAGAAAATAGACATTCCGAGCTTGAATTTCAACATTAATTTTGAATTTATTCGACGCCAAACAATTGGTTTATTGTCGTTTTGATAATCGAACATCAAGTTCTCCGAAAATCGGATTTCAGCTACGTTTCTATAGAATGACGTAAAAATGGAAGTCTAATGTTTTTTCCATGGTTTTGGTTTCAAAATATTATACCTACACCTCGAGAACAATCCACCGAAGGCCAAGCTTTTCTTAAAAAATACGTGAATGGCTAGTTATTCGCGACAATTATTCGCTTCGACTATGGGTTGAAAAGTGACGTTTGGTAAAACTTTTGACAATAACTTCTAAACGGTGTTCAATTTTTTGTCTCGTCCTCATGTTTCATAAAGTAGACATTCCGAGCTTAAATTTCAACATCAATTTTGAATTTTTTCGGCGCAAAACAATTGATTTGTTGTCGTTTTGAAAATTGAACGCCGAGTTCCCCGAAAATCGGATTCCAGCTACGTCTCGACAGAATGGCATAAAAAATGGAAGTCCAACGATTTTTTTCGCAGATTTAGTTTCAAAATATTATACCTACACCTCGAGAACAATCCACCCAACACCTACCTTTTATTAAAAAATACGTGAATGGCGAGTTATACGCAAGAATTAGTTGCTTCGACAATGGGTTGAAGAGCGATGTTTGGTGAAACTTTCGACAATAACTTCTAAACAGTGTGCAATTCTTTGTCTCGGGCTAATGTTTCAGAAAATAGACATTCCGAGCTTGAATGTCAACATTAATTTTGAATTTAATCGACGCCAAACAATTGGTTTATTGTCGTTTTGATAATCGAACATCGAGTTCTCTGAAAATCGGATTTCAGCTACGTTTCTATAGGATGACGTAAAAATGGAAGTCTAAGTTTTTTCCATGGATTTGGTTTCAAAATATTACACCTACACCTCGAGAACAATCCACCGAAGGCCAAGCTTTTCTTAAAAAATACGTGAATGGCTAGTTATTCGCGAGAATTATTCGCTTCGACTATGGGTTGAAAAGTGACGTTTGGTAAAACTTTTGACAATAACTTCTAAACGGTGTTCAATTTTTTGTCTCGTCCCCATGTTTCATAAAGTAGACATTCCGAGCTTAAATTTCAACATCAATTTTGAATTTTTTCGGCGCAAAACAATTGATTTGTTGTCGTTTTGAAAATTGAACGCCGAGTTCCCCGAAAATCGGATTCCAGCTACGTTTCGACAGAATGGCATAAAAATGGAAGTCCAATGATTTTTTTCGCAGATTTAGTTTCAAAATATTATACCTACACCTCGAGAACAATCCACCCAACACCTACCTTTTATTAAAAAATACGTGAATGGCGAGTTATACGCAAGAATTTGTTGCTTCGAAAAATGGGTTGAAGAGCGATGTTTGGTGAAACTTTCGACAATAACTTCTAAACGGTGTGCAATTCTTTGTCTCGGGCTAATGTTTCAGAAAATAGACATTCCGAGCTTGAATTTCAACATTAATTTTGAATTTATTCGACGCCAAACAATTGGTTTATTGCCGTTTTGAAAATTGAACGCCGAGTTCCCCGAAAATTGGATTCCAGCTACGTTTCGACAGAATGGCATAAAAATGGAAGTCCAATGATTTTTTTGCAGATTTAGTTTCAAAATATTATACCTACACCTCGAGAGCAATCCACCCAAGACCTAACATTTATTAAAAAATACATGAATGGCGAGTTATACGCAAGAATTAGTTGCTTCTACAATGGGTTGAACAGCGACGTTTGGTGAAACATTCGACAATAACTTCTAAACGGTGCGCAATTCTTTGTCTCGTGCTCATGTTTCAGAAAATAGACATTCCGAGCTTGAATTTCAACATTAATTTTGAATTTTTTCGACGCCAAACATTTGGTTTATTGTCATTTTGATAATCGAACATCGAGTTCTCCGAAATTCGGATTCCAGCTACGTTTCGATAGAATGAAGTAAAAATGGAAGTCTAATGTTTTTTCCATGGATTTGGTTACAAAATATTATACCTACACCTCGAGAACAATCCACCGAAGGCCAAGCTTTTCTTAAAAAATACGTGAATGGCTAGTTATTCGCGAGAATTATTCGCTTCGACTATGGGTTGAAAAGTGACGTTTGGTAAAACTTTTGACAATAACTTCTAAACAGTGTTCAATTTTTTGTCTCGTCCTCATGTTTCACAAAGTAGACATTCCGAGCTTAAATTTCAACATCAATTTTGAATTTTTTCGGCGCAAAACAATTGATTTGTTGTCGTTTTGAAAATTGAACGCCGAGTTCCCCGAAAATCGGATTCCAGCTACGTTTCGACAGAATGGCATAAAAATGGAAGTCCAATGATTTTTTCACAGATTTAGTTTCAAAATATTATACCTACACCTCGAGAACAATCCACCCAACACCTACCTTTTATTAAAAAATACGTGAATGGCGAGTTATACGCAAGAATTAGTTGCTTCGAAAAATGGGTTGAAGAGCGATGTTTGGGTGAAACTTTCGACAATAACTTCTAAACGGTGTGCAATTCTTTGTCTCGGGCTAATGTTTCAGAAAATAGACATTCCGAGCTTGAATTTCAACATTAATTTTGAATTTATTCGACGCCAAACAATTGGTTTATTGCCGTTTTGAAAATTGAACGCCGAGTTCCCCGAAAATTGGATTCCAGCTACGTTTCGATAGAATGGCATAAAAATCGAAGTCCAATGATTTTTTTGGCAGATTTAGTTTCAAAATATTATACCTACACCTCGAGAGCAATCCACCCAAGACCTAACATTTATTAAAAAATACATGAATGGCGAGTTATACGCAAGAATTAGTTGCTTCTACAATGGGTTGAAGAGCGACGTTTGGTGAAACATTCGACAATAACTTCTAAACGGTGCGCAATTCTTTGTCTCGTGCTTATGTTTCAGAAAATAGACATTCCGAGCTTGAATTTCAACATTAATTTTGAATTTTTTCGACGCCAAACATTTGGTTTATTGTCGTTTTGATAATCGAACATCGAGTTCTCCGAAATTCGGATTCCAGCTACGTTTCGATAGAATGAAGTAAAATGGAAGTCTAATGTTTTTTCCATGGATTTGGTTACAAAATATTATACCTACACCTCGAGAACAATCCACCGAGGCCAAGCTTTTCTTAAAAAATACGTGAATGGCTAGTTATTCGCGAGAATTATTCGCTTCGACTACGGGTTGAAAAGTGACGTTTGGTAAAACTTTTGACAATAACTTCTAAACGGTGTTCAATTTTTTGTCTCGTCCTCATGTTTCATAAAGTAGACATTCCGAGCTTAAATTTCAACATTAATTTTGAATTTTTTCGGTGCAAAACAATTGATTTGTTGTCGTTTTGAAAATTGAACGCCGAGTTCCCCGAAAATCGGATTCCAGCTTTGTTTCGACAGAATGGCATAAAAATGGAAGTCCAATGATTTTTTCGCAGATTTAGTTTCAAAATATTATACCTACACCTCGAGAACAATCCACCCAACACCTACCTTTTATTAAAAATACGTGAATGGCGAGTTATACGCAAGAATTAGTTGCTTCGACAATGGGTTGAAGAGCGACGTTTGGTGAAACTTTCGACAATAACTTCTAAACGGTGTGCAATTCTTTGTCTCGGGCTAATGTTTCAGAAAATAGACATTCCGAGCTTGAATTTCAACCATTAATTTTGAATTTATTCGACGCTAAACAAATGGGTTTATTGCCGTTTTGAAAATTGAACGCCGAGTTCCCCGAAATTGGATTCCAGCTACGTTTCGACAGAATGGCATAAAATGGAAGTCCAATGATTTTTTTGCAGATTTAGTTTCAAAATATTATACCTACACCTCGAGAACAATCCACCCAAGACCTAACATTTATTAAAAATACGTGAATGGCGAGTTATACGCAAGAATTAGTTGCTTCGACAATGGGTTGAAGAGCGACGTTTGGTGAAACTTTCGACAATAACTTCTTCGACAATGGGTTGAAGAATGACGTTCGGTGAATCTTTTGACAATAACTTCTAAACGGTGTGCAATTCTTTGTCTCGTGCTCATGTTTCAGAAAATAGACATTCCGAGCTTGAATTTCAACATTAATTTTGAATTTTTTCGACGCCAAACATTTGGTTTATTGTCGTTTTGATAATCGAACATCGAGTTCTCCGAAATTCGGATTCCAGCTACGTTTCGATAGAATGAAGTAAAAATGGAAGTCTAATGTTTTTTCCATGGATTTGGTAACAAAATATTATACCTACACCTCGAGAACAATCCACCGAAGGCCAGGCTTCTCGTAAAAAATACGTGAATGGCTAGTTATTCGCGGGAATTATTCGCTTCGACAATGGGTCGAAAAGTGATGTTTGGTAAAACTTTTGACAATAACTTCTAAACGGTGTTCAATTTTTTGTCTCGTGCTCATGTTTCAGAAAGTAGACATTCCGAGCTTGAATTTCAACATTAATTTTGAATTTTTTCGACGCCAAACAATTGGTTCATTGTCGTTTTGATAATCGAACATCGAGTTCTCCGAAAATCGGATTCCAACTATGTTTCTATAGAATGACGTAAAAATGGAAGTCTAATGTTTTTTTCCGTGGATTTGGTTTCAAAATAATACACCTACACCTCAAGAACAATCCACCCAAGCCCTACCATTTATTAAAAAATACGTGAATGGCTAGTTATACGCAAGAATTATTTGCTTCGACAATGGGTTGAAGAGTGACGTTTGGTGAAACTTATGACAATAACTTCTAAACGGTGTGCAATTCTTTGTCTCGTGCTCATGTTTCAGAAAATAGACATTCCGAGCTTGAATTTCAACATTAATTTTGAATTTATTCGACGCCAAACAATTGGTTTATTGTCGTTTTGATAATCGAACATCGAGTTCTCCGAAAATCGGATTTCAGCGACGTTTCTATAGAATGACGTAAAAATGGAAGTCTAATGTTTTTTCCATGGTTTTGGTTTCAAAATATTATACTACACCTCGAGAACAATCCACCGAAGGCCAAGCTTTTCTTAAAAAATACGTGAATGGCTAGTTATTCGCGACAATTATTCGCTTCGACTACGGGTTGAAAAGTGACGTTTGGTAAAACTTTTGACAATAACTTCTAAACGGTGTTCAATTTTTTGTCTTGTCCTCATGTTTCATAAAGTAGACATTCCGAGCTTAAATTTCAACATCAATTTTGAATTTTTTCGGCCCAAAACAATTGATTTGTTGTCGTTTTGAAAATTGAACGCCGAGTTCCCCGAAAATCAGATTCCAGCTACGTCTCGACAGAATGGCATAAAAATGGAAGTCCAACGATTTTTTCGCAGATTTAGTTTCAAAATATTATACCTACACCTCGAGAACAATCCACCCAACACCTACCTTTTAGTGAAAAATACGTGAATGGCGAGTTATACGCAAGAATTAGTTGCTTCGACAATGGGTTGAAGAGCGATGTTTGGTGAAACTTTCGACAATAACTTCTAAACAGTGTGCAATTCTTTGTCTCGGGCTAATGTTTCACAAAATAGACATTCCGAGCTTCAATGTCAACATTAATTTTGAATTTATTCGATGCCAAACAATTGGTTTATTGCCGTTTTGAAAATTGAACGCCGAGTTCCCCGAAAATTGGATTCCAGCTATATTTCGACAGAATGGCATAAAAATGGAAGTCCAATGATTTTTTTGCTGATTTAGTTTCAAAATATTATACCTACACCTCGAGAGCAATCCACCCAAGACCTAACATTTATTAAAAATACATGAATGGCGAGTTATACGCAAGAATTAGTTGCTTCTACAATGGGTTGAAGAGCGACGTTTGGTGAAACATTCGACAATAACTTCTAAACGGTGCGCAATTCTTTGTCTCGTGCTTATGTTTCAGAAAATAGACATTCCGAGCTTGAATTTCAACATTAATTTGAATTTTTTCGACGCCAAACATTTGGTTTATTGTCGTTTTGATAATCGAACATCGAGTTCTCCGAAATTCGGATTCCAGCTACGTTTCGATAGAATGAAGTAAAAATGGAAGTCTAATGTTTTTTCCATGGATTTGGTTACAAAATATTATACCTACACCTCGAGAACAATCCACCGAAGGCCAAGCTTTCTTAAAAAATACGTGAATGGCTAGTTATTCGCGAGAATTATTCGCTTCGACTACGGGTTGAAAAGTGACGTTTGGTAAAACTTTTGACAATAACTTCTAAACGGTGTTCAATTTTTTGTCTAGTCCTCATGTTTCATAAAGTAGACATTCCGAGCTTAAATTTCAACATTAATTTTGAATTTTTTCGGCGCAAAACAATTGATTTGTTGTCGTTTTGAAAATTGAACGCCGAGTTCCCCGAAAATCGGATTCCAGCTATGTTTCGACAGAATGGCATAAAAATGGAAGTCCAATGATTTTTTTGCAGATTTAGTTTCAAAATATTATACCTACACCTCGAGAACAATCCACCCAACACCTACCTTTTATTAAAAAATACGTGAATGGCGAGTTATACGCAAGAATTAGTTGCTTCGAAAAATGGGTTGAAGAGCGATGTTTGGTGAAACTTTCGACAATAACTTCTAAACGGTGTGCAATTCTTTGTCTCGGGCTAATGTTTCAGAAAATAGACATTCCGAGCTTGAATTTCAACATTAATTTTGAATTTATTCGACGCCAAACAATTGGTTTATTGCCGTTTTGAAAATTGAACGCCGAGTTCCCCGAAAATTGGATTCCAGCTACGTTTCGACAGAATGGCATAAAATGGAAGTCCAATGATTTTTTTGCAGATTTAGTTTCAAAATATTATACCTACACCTCGAGAGCAATCCACCCAAGACCTAACATTTATTAAAAATACCTGAATGGCGAGTTATACGCAAGAATTAGTTGCTTCTACAATGGGTTGAAGAGCGACGTTTGGTGAAACATTCGACAATAACTTCTAAACGGTGCGCAATTCTTTGTCTCGTGCTCATGTTTCAGAAAATAGACATTCCGAGCTTGAATTTCAACATTAATTTTGAATTTTTTCGACGCCAAACATTGGTTTATTGTCGTTTTGATAATCGAACATCGAGTTCTCCGAAATTCGGATTCCAGCTACGTTTCGATAGAATGAAGTAAAAATGGAAGTCTAATGTTTTTTCCATGGATTTGGTTACAAAATATTATACCTACACCTCGAGAACAATCCACCGAAGGCCAAGCTTTTCTTAAAAAATACGTGAATGGCTAGTTATTCGCGAGAATTATTCGCTTCGACTACGGGTTGAAAAGTGACGTTTGGTAAAACTTTTGACAATAACTTCTAAACGGTGTTCAATTTTTGTCTAGTCCTCATGTTTCATAAAGTAGACATTCCGAGCTTAAATTTCAACATTAATTTTGAATTTTTTCGGCGCAAAACAATTGATTTGTTGTCGTTTTGAAAATTGAACGCCGAGTTCCCCGAAAATCGGATTCCAGCTATGTTTCGACAGAATGGCATAAAAATGGAAGTCCAATGATTTTTTCGCAGATTTAGTTTCAAAATATTATACCTACACCTCGAGAACAATCCACCCAACACCTACCTTTTATTAAAAAATACGTGAATGGCGAGTTATACGCAAGAATTAGTTGCTTCGAAAAATGGGTTGAAGAGCGATGTTTGGTGAAACTTTCGACAATAACTTCTAAACGGTGTGCAATTCTTTGTCTCGGGCTAATGTTTCAGAAAATAGACATTCCGAGCTTGAATTTCAACATTAATTTTGAATTTATTCGACGCCAAACAATTGGTTTATTGCCGTTTTGAAAATTGAACGCCGAGTTCCCCGAAAATTGGATTCCAGCTACGTTTCGACAGAATGGCATAAAAATGGAAGTCCAATGATTTTTTTGCAGATTTAGTTTCAAAATATTATACCTACACCTCGAGAGCAATCCACCCAAGACCTAACATTTATTAAAAAATACATGAATGGCGAGTTATACGCAAGAATTAGTTGCTTCTACAATGGGTTGAAGAGCGACGTTTGGTGAAACATTCGACAATAACTTCTAAACGGTGCGCAATTCTTTGTCTCGTGCTCATGTTTCAGAAAATAGACATTCCGAGCTTGAATTTCAACATTAATTTTGAATTTTTTCGACGCCAAACATTTGGTTTATTGTCGTTTTGATAATCGAACGTCGAGTTCTCCGAAATTCGGATTCCAGCTACGTTTCGATAGAATGAAGTAAAAATGGAAGTCTAATGTTTTTTCCATGGATTTGGTTACAAAATATTATACCTACACCACGAGAACAATCCACCGAAGGCCAAGCTTTTCTTAAAAAATACGTGAATGGCTAGTTATTCGCGAGAATTATTCGCTTCGACTATGGGTTGAAAAGTGACGTTTGGTAAAACTTTTGACAATAACTTCTAAACGGTGTTCAATTTTTTGTCTCGTCCTCATGTTTCATAAAGTAGACATTCCGAGCTTAAATTTCAACATCAATTTTGAATTTTTTCGGCGCAAAACAATTGATTTGTTGTCGTTTTGAAATTGAACGCCGAGTTCCCCGAAAATCGGATTCCAGCTACGTTTCGACAGAATGGCATAAAATGGAAGTCCAATGATTTTTTCGCAGATTTAGTTTCAAAATATTATACCTACACCTCGAGAACAATCCACCCAACACCTACCTTTTATTAAAAAATACGTGAATGGCGAGTTATACGCAAGAATTAGTTGCTTCGAAAAATGGGTTGAAGAGCGATGTTTGGTGAAACTTTCGACAATAACTTCTAAACGGTGTGCAATTCTTTGTCTCGGGCTAATGTTTCAGAAAATAGACATTCCGAGCTTGAATTTCAACATTAATTTTGAATTTATTCGACGCCAAACAATTGGTTTATTGCCGTTTTGAAAATTGAACGCCGAGTTCCCCGAAAATTGGATTCCAGCTACGTTTCGACAGAATGGCATAAAAATGGAAGTCCAATGATTTTTTTGCAGATTTAGTTTCAAAATATTATACCTACACCTCGAGAGCAATCCACCCAAGACCTAACATTTATTAAAAAATACATGAATGGCGAGTTATACGCAAGAATTAGTTGCTTCTACAATGGGTTGAAGAGCGACGTTTGGTGAAACATTCGACAATAACTTCTAAACGGTGCGCAATTCTTTGTCTCGTGCTCATGTTTCAGAAAATAGACATTCCGAGCTTGAATTTCAACATTAATTTTGAATTTTTTCGACGCCAAACATTTGGTTTATTGTCGTTTTGATAATCGAACGTCGAGTTCTCCGAAATTCGGATTCCAGCTACGTTTCGACAGAATGAAGTAAAAATGGAAGTCTAATGTTTTTCCATGGATTTGGTTACAAAATATTATACCTACACCACGAGAACAATCCACCGAAGGCCAAGCTTTTCTTAAAAAATACGTGAATGGCTAGTTATTCGCGAGAATTATTCGCTTCGACTATGGGTTGAAAAGTGACGTTTGGTAAAACTTTTGACAATAACTTCTAAACGGTGTTCAATTTTTTGTCTCGTCCTCATGTTTCATAAAGTAGACATTCCGAGCTTAAATTTCAACATCAATTTTGAATTTTTTCGGCGCAAAACAATTGATTTGTTGTCGTTTTGAAAATTGAACGCCGAGTTCCCCGAAAATCGGATTCCAGCTACGTTTCGACAGAATGGCATAAAAATGGAAGTCCAATGATTTTTTCGCAGATTTAGTTTCAAAATATTATACCTACACCTCGAGAACAATCCATCCAACACCTACCTTTTATTAAAAAATACGTGAATGGCGAGTTATACGCAAGAATTAGTTGCTTCGAAAAATGGGTTGAAGAGCGATGTTTGGTGAAACTTTCGACAATAACTTCTAAACGGTGTGCAATTCTTTGTCTCGGGCTAATGTTTCAGAAAATAGACATTCCGAGCTTGAATTTCAACATTAATTTTGAATTTATTCGACGCCAAACAATTGGTTTATTGCCGTTTTGAAAATTGAACGCCGAGTTCCCCGAAAATTGGATTCCAGCTACGTTTCGACAGAATGGCATAAAAATGGAAGTCCAATGATTTTTTTGCAGATTTAGTTTCAAAATATTATACCTACACCTCGAGAGCAATCCACCCAAGACCTAACATTTATTAAAAATACATGAATGGCGAGTTATACGCAAGAATTAGTTGCTTCTACAATGGGTTGAAGAGCGACGTTTGGTGAAACATTCGACAATAACTTCTAAACGGTGCGCAATTCTTTGTCTCGTGCTTATGTTTCAGAAAATAGACATTCCGAGCTTGAATTTCAACATTAATTTTGAATTTTTTCGACGCCAAACATTTGGTTTATTGTCGTTTTGATAATCGAACATCGAGTTCTCCGAAATTCGGATTCCAGCTACGTTTCGATAGAATGAAGTAAAAATGGAAGTCTAATGTTTTTTCCATGGATTTGGTTACAAAATATTATACCTACACCTCG
Source organism: Castanea crenata (assembly GCA_020976635.1). Classification (NCBI taxonomy): domain Eukaryota; kingdom Viridiplantae; phylum Streptophyta; class Magnoliopsida; order Fagales; family Fagaceae; genus Castanea; species Castanea crenata. Next base: position 98,511 of record JAGHPS010000520.1, read on the forward strand.
AGAACAATCCACCGAAGGCCAAGCTTTTCTTAAAAAATACGTGAATGGCTAGTTATTCGCGAGAATTATTCGCTTCGACTACGGGTTGAAAAGTGACGTTTGGTAAAACTTTTGACAATAACTTCTAAACGGTGTTCAATTTTTTGTCTAGTCCTCATGTTTCATAAAGTAGACATTCCGAGCTTAAATTTCAACATTAATTTTGAATTTTTTCGGCGCAAAACAATTGATTTGTTGTCGTTTTGAAAATTGAACGCCGAGTTCCCCGAAAATCGGATTCTAGCTATGTTTCGACAGAATGGCATAAAAATGGAAGTCCAATGATTTTTTCGCAGATTTAGTTTCAAATATTATACCTACACCTCGAGAACAATCCACCCAACACCTACCTTTTATTAAAAAATACGTGAATGGCGAGTTATACGCAAGAATTAGTTGCTTCGACAATGGGTTGAAGAGCGACGTTTGGTGAAACTTTCGACAATAACTTCTAAACGGTGTGCAATTCTTTGTCTCGGGCTAATGTTTCAGAAAATAGACATTCCGAGCTTGAATTTCAACATTAATTTTGAATTTATTCGACGCTAAACAAATGGTTTATTGCCGTTTTGAAAATTGAACACCGAGTTCCCCGAAAATTGGATTCCAGCTACGTTTCGACAGAATGGCATAAAAATGGAAGTCCAATGATTTTTTTGCAGATTTAGTTTCAAAATATTATACCTACACCTCGAGAACAATCCACCCAAGACCTAACATTTATTAAAAAATACGTGAATGGCGAGTTATACGCAAGAATTAGTTGCTTCGACAATGGGTTGAAGAGCGACGTTTGGTGAAACTTTCGACAATAACTTCTTCGACAATGGGTTGAAGAATGACGTTCGGTGAATCTTTTGACAATAACTTCTAAACGGTGTGCAATTCTTTGTCTCGTGCTCATGTTTCAGAAAATAGACATTCCGAGCTTGAATTTCAACATTAATTTTGAATTTTTTCGACGCCAAACATTTGGTTTATTGTCGTTTTGATAATCGAACATCGAGTTCTCCGAAATTCGGATTCCAGCTACGTTTCGATAGAATGAAGTAAAAATGGAAGTCTAATGTTTTTTCCATGGATTTGGTAACAAAATATTATACCTACACCTCGAGAACAATCCACCGAAGGCCAGGCTTCTCGTAAAAAATACGTGAATGGCTAGTTATTCGCGGGAATTATTCGCTTCGACAATGGGTCGAAAAGTGATGTTTGGTAAAACTTTTGACAATAACTTCTAAACGGTGTTCAATTTTTTGTCTCGTGCTCATGTTTCAGAAAGTAGACATTCCGAGCTTGAATTTCAACATTAATTTTGAATTTTTTCGACGCCAAACAATTGGTTCATTGTCGTTTTGATAATCGAACATCGAGTTCTCCGAAAATCGGATTCCAGCTATGTTTCTATAGAATGACGTAAAAATGGAAGTCTAATGTTTTTTCCGTGGATTTGGTTTCAAAATAATACACCTACACCTCAAGAACAATCCACCCAAGCCCTACCATTTATTAAAAAATACGTGAATGGCTAGTTATACGCAAGAATTATTTGCTTCGACAATGGGTTGAAGAGTGACGTTTGGTGAAACTTATGACAATAACTTCTAAACGGTGTGCAATTCTTTGTCTCGTGCTCATGTTTCAGAAAATAGACATTCCGAGCTTGAATTTCAACATTAATTTTGAATTTATTCGACGCCAAACAATTGGTTTATTGTCGTTTTGATAATCGAACATCGAGTTCTCCGAAAATCGGATTTCAGCGACGTTTCTATAGAATGACGTAAAAATGGAAGTCTAATGTTTTTTCCATGGTTTTGGTTTCAAAATATTATACCTACACCTCGAGAACAATCCACCGAAGGCCAAGCTTTTCTTAAAAAATACGTGAATGGCTAGTTATTCGCGACAATTATTCGCTTCGACTATGGGTTGAAAAGTGACGTTTGGTAAAACTTTTGACAATAACTTCTAAACGGTGTTCAATTTTTTGTCTTGTCCTCATGTTTCATAAAGTAGACATTCCGAGCTTAAATTTCAACATCAATTTTGAATTTTTTCGGCCCAAAACAATTGATTTGTTGTCGTTTTGAAAATTGAACGCCGAGTTCCCCGAAAATCGGATTCCAGCTACGTCTCGACAGAATGGCATAAAAATGGAAGTCCAACGATTTTTTCGCAGATTTAGTTTCAAAATATTATACCTACACCTCGAGAACAATCCACCCAACACCTACCTTTTATTAAAAAATACGTGAATGGCGAGTTATACGCAAGAATTAGTTGCTTCGACAATGGGTTGAAGAGCGATGTTTGGTGAAACTTTCGACAATAACTTCTAAACAGTGTGCAATTCTTTGTCTCGGGCTAATGTTTCAGAAAATAGACATTCCGAGCTTGAATGTCAACATTAATTTTGAATTTAATCGACGCCAAACAATTGGTTTATTGTCGTTTTGATAATCGAACATCGAGTTCTCTGAAAATCGGATTTCAGCTACGTTTCTATAGGATGACGTAAAAATGGAAGTCTAAGTTTTTTCCATGGATTTGGTTTCAAAATATTACACCTACACCTCGAGAACAATCCACCGAAGGCCAAGCTTTTCTTAAAAAATACGTGAATGGCTAGTTATTCGCGAGAATTATTCGCTTCGACTATGGGTTGAAAAGTGACGTTTGGTAAAACTTTTGACAATAACTTCTAAACGGTGTTCAATTTTTTGTCTCGTCCCCATGTTTCATAAAGTAGACATTCCGAGCTTAAATTTCAACATCAATTTTGAATTTTTCGGCGCAAAACAATTGATTTGTTGTCGTTTTGAAAATTGAACGCCGAGTTCCCCGAAAATCGGATTCCAGCTACGTTTCGACAGAATGGCATAAAAATGGAAGTCCAATGATTTTTTCGCAGATTTAGTTTCAAAATATTATACCTACACCTCGAGAACAATCCACCCAACACCTACCTTTTATTAAAAAATACGTGAATGGCGAGTTATACGCAAGAATTAGTTGCTTCGAAAAATGGGTTGAAGAGCGATGTTTGGTGAAACTTTCGACAATAACTTCTAAACGGTGTGCAATTCTTTGTCTCGGGCTAATGTTTCAGAAAATAGACATTCCGAGCTTGAATTTCAACATTAATTTTGAATTTATTCGACGCCAAACAATTGGTTTATTGCCGTTTTGAAAATTGAACGCCGAGTTCCCCGAAAATTGGATTCCAGCTACGTTTCGACAGAATGGCATAAAAATGGAAGTCCAATGATTTTTTTGCAGATTTAGTTTCAAAATATTATACCTACACCTCGAGAGCAATCCACCCAAGACCTAACATTTATTAAAAAATACATGAATGGCGAGTTATACGCAAGAATTAGTTGCTTCTACAATGGGTTGAACAGCGACGTTTGGTGAAACATTCGACAATAACTTCTAAACGGTGCGCAATTCTTTGTCTCGTGCTCATGTTTCAGAAAATAGACATTACGAGCTTGATTTTCAACATTAATTTTGAATTTTTTCGACGCCAAACATTTGGTTTATTGTCATTTTGATAATCGAACATCGAGTTCTCCGAAATTCGGATTCCAGCTACGTTTCGATAGAATGAAGTAAAAATGGAAGTCTAATGTTTTTTCCATGGATTTGGTTACAAAATATTATACCTACACCTCGAGAACAATCCACCGAAGGCCAAGCTTTTCTTAAAAAATACGTGAATGGCTAGTTATTCGCGAGAATTATTCGCTTCGACTATGGGTTGAAAAGTGACGTTTGGTAAAACTTTTGACAATAACTTCTAAACAGTGTTCAATTTTTTGTCTCGTCCTCATGTTTCACAAAGTAGACATTCCGAGCTTAAATTTCAACATCAATTTTGAATTTTTTCGGCGCAAAACAATTGATTTGTTGTCGTTTTGAAAATTGAACGCCGAGTTCCCCGAAAATCGGATTCCAGCTACGTTTCGACAGAATGGCATAAAAATGGAAGTCCAATGATTTTTTCACAGATTTAGTTTCAAAATATTATACCTACACCTCGAGAACAATCCACCCAACACCTACCTTTTATTAAAAAATACGTGAATGGCGAGTTATACGCAAGAATTAGTTGCTTCGAAAAATGGGTTGAAGAGCGATGTTTGGTGAAACTTTCGACAATAACTTCTAAACGGTGTGCAATTCTTTGTCTCGGGCTAATGTTTCAGAAAATAGACATTCCGAGCTTGAATTTCAACATTAATTTTGAATTTATTCGACGCCAAACAATTGGTTTATTGCCGTTTTGAAAATTGAACGCCGAGTTCCCCGAAAATCGGATTCCAGCTACGTTTCGATAGAATGGCATAAAAATCGAAGTCCAATGATTTTTTTGCAGATTTAGTTTCAAAATATTATACCTACACCTCGAGAGCAATCCACCCAAGACCTAACATTTATTAAAAAATACATGAATGGCGAGTTATACGCAAGAATTAGTTGCTTCTACAATGGGTTGAAGAGCGACGTTTGGTGAAACATTCGACAATAACTTCTAAACGGTGCGCAATTCTTTGTCTCGTGCTTATGTTTCAGAAAATAGACATTCCGAGCTTGAATTTCAACATTAATTTTGAATTTTTTCGACGCCAAACATTTGGTTTATTGTCGTTTTGATAATCGAACATCGAGTTCTCCGAAATTCGGATTCCAGCTACGTTTCGATAGAATGAAGTAAAAATGGAAGTCTAATGTTTTTTCCATGGATTTGGTTACAAATATTATACCTACACCTCGAGAACAATCCACCGAAGGCCAAGCTTTTCTTAAAAATACGTGAATGGCTAGTTATTCGCGAGAATTATTCGCTTCGACTACGGGTTGAAAAGTGACGTTTGGTAAAACTTTTGACAATAACTTCTAAACGGTGTTCAATTTTTTGTCTCGTCCTCATGTTTCATAAAGTAGACATTCCGAGCTTAAATTTCAACATTAATTTTGAATTTTTTCGGTGCAAAACAATTGATTTGTTGTCGTTTTGAAAATTGAACGCCGAGTTCCCCGAAAATCGGATTCCAGCTTTGTTTCGACAGAATGGCATAAAAATGGAAGTCCAATGATTTTTTCGCAGATTTAGTTTCAAAATATTATACCTACACCTCGAGAACAATCCACCCAACACCTACCTTTTATTAAAAAATACGTGAATGGCGAGTTATACGCAAGAATTAGTTGCTTCGACAATGGGTTGAAGAGCGACGTTTGGTGAAACTTTCGACAATAACTTCTAAACGGTGTGCAATTCTTTGTCTCGGGCTAATGTTTCAGAAAATAGACATTCCGAGCTTGAATTTCAACATTAATTTTGAATTTATTCGACGCTAAACAAATGGTTTATTGCCGTTTTGAAAATTGAACGCCGAGTTCCCCGAAAATTGGATTCCAGCTACGTTTCGACAGAATGGCATAAAAATGGAAGTCCAATGATTTTTTTTGCAGATTTAGTTTCAAAATATTATACCTACACCTCGAGAACAATCCACCCAAGACCTAACATTTATTAAAAAATACGTGAATGGCGAGTTATACGCAAGAATTAGTTGCTTCGACAATGGGTTGAAGAGCGACGTTTGGTGAAACTTTCGACAATAACTTCTTCGACAATGGGTTGAAGAATGACGTTCGGTGAATCTTTTGACAATAACTTCTAAACGGTGTGCAATTCTTTGTCTCGTGCTCATGTTTCAGAAAATAGACATTCCGAGCTTGAATTTCAACATTAATTTTGAATTTTTTCGACGCCAAACATTTGGTTTATTGTCGTTTTGATAATCGAACATCGAGTTCTCCGAAATTCGGATTCCAGCTACGTTTCGATAGAATGAAGTAAAAATGGAAGTCTAATGTTTTTTCCATGGATTTGGTAACAAAATATTATACCTACACCTCGAGAACAATCCACCGAAGGCCAGGCTTCTCGTAAAAAATACGTGAATGGCTAGTTATTCGCAGGAATTATTCGCTTCGACAATGGGTCGAAAGTGATGTTTGGTAAAACTTTTGACAATAACTTCTAAACGGTGTTCAATTTTTTGTCTCGTGCTCATGTTTCAGAAAGTAGACATTCCGAGCTTGAATTTCAACATTAATTTTGAATTTTTTCGACGCCAAACAATTGGTTCATTGTCGTTTTGATAATCGAACATCGAGTTCTCCGAAAATCGGATTCCAGCTATGTTTCTATAGAATGACGTAAAAATGGAAGTCTAATGTTTTTTCCGTGGATTTGGTTTCAAAATAATACACCTACACCTCAAGAACAATCCACCCAAGCCCTACCATTTATTAAAAAATACGTGAATGGCTAGTTATACGCAAGAATTATTTGCTTCGACAATGGGTTGAAGAGTGACGTTTGGTGAAACTTATGACAATAACTTCTAAACGGTGTGCAATTCTTTGTCTCGTGCTCATGTTTCAGAAAATAGACATTCCGAGCTTGAATTTCAACATTAATTTTGAATTTATTCGACGCCAAACAATTGGTTTATTGTCGTTTTGATAATCGAACATCGAGTTCTCCGAAAATCGGATTTCAGCGACGTTTCTATAGAATGACGTAAAAATGGAAGTCTAATGTTTTTTCCATGGTTTTGGTTTCAAAATATTATACCTACACCTCGAGAACAATCCACCGAAGGCCAAGCTTTTCTTAAAAAATACGTGAATGGCTAGTTATTCGCGAGAATTATTCGCTTCGACTACGGGTTGAAAAGTGACGTTTGGTAAAACTTTTGACAATAACTTCTAAACGGTGTTCAATTTTTTGTCTAGTCCTCATGTTTCATAAAGTAGACATTCCGAGCTTAAATTTCAACATTAATTTTGAATTTTTTCGGCGCAAAACAATTGATTTGTTGTCGTTTTGAAAATTGAACGCCGAGTTCCCCGAAAATCGGATTCCAGCTATGTTTCGACAGAATGGCATAAAAATGGAAGTCCAATGATTTTTTCGCAGATTTAGTTTCAAAATATTATACCTACACCTCGAGAACAATCCACCCAACACCTACCTTTTATTAAAAAATACGTGAATGGCGAGTTATACGCAAGAATTAGTTGCTTCGAAAAATGGGTTGAAGAGCGATGTTTGGTGAAACTTTCGACAATAACTTCTAAACGGTGTGCAATTCTTTGTCTCGGGCTAATGTTTCAGAAAATAGACATTCCGAGCTTGAATTTCAACATTAATTTTGAATTTATTCGACGCCAAACAATTGGTTTATTGCCGTTTTGAAAATTGAACGCCGAGTTCCCCGAAAATTGGATTCCAGCTACGTTTCGACAGAATGGCATAAAAATGGAAGTCCAATGATTTTTTTGCAGATTTAGTTTCAAAATATTATACCTACACCTCGAGAGCAATCCACCCAAGACCTAACATTTATTAAAAAATACATGAATGGCGAGTTATACGCAAGAATTAGTTGCTTCTACAATGGGTTGAAGAGCGACGTTTGGTGAAACATTCGACAATAACTTCTAAACGGTGCGCAATTCTTTGTCTCGTGCTTATGTTTCAGAAAATAGACATTCCGAGCTTGAATTTCAACATTAATTTTGAATTTTTTCGACGCCAAACATTTGGTTTATTGTCGTTTTGATAATCGAACATCGAGTTCTCCGAAATTCGGATTCCAGCTACGTTTCGATAGAATGAAGTAAAATGGAAGTCTAATGTTTTTTCCATGGATTTGGTTACAAAATATTATACCTACACCTCGAGAACAATCCACCGAAGGCCAAGCTTTTCTTAAAAAATACGTGAATGGCTAGTTATTCGCGAGAATTATTCGCTTCGACTACGGGTTGAAAAGTGACGTTTGGTAAAACTTTTGACAATAACTTCTAAACGGTGTTCAATTTTTTGTCTCGTCCTCATGTTTCATAAAGTAGACATTCCGAGCTTAAATTTCAACATTAATTTTGAATTTTTTCGGTGCAAAACAATTGATTTGTTGTCGTTTTGAAAATTGAACGCCGAGTTCCCCGAAAATCGGATTCCAGCTATGTTTCGACAGAATGGCATAAAAATGGAAGTCCAATGATTTTTTCGCAGATTTAGTTTCAAAATATTATACCTACACCTCGAGAACAATCCACCCAACACCTACCTTTTATTAAAAAATACGTGAATGGCGAGTTATACGCAAGAATTAGTTGCTTCGACAATGGGTTGAAGAGCGACGTTTGGTGAAACTTTCGACAATAACTTCTAAACGGTGTGCAATTCTTTGTCTCGGGCTAATGTTTCAGAAAATAGACATTCCGAGCTTGAATTTCAACATTAATTTTGAATTTATTCGACTCTAAGCAAATGGTTTATTGCCGTTTTGAAAATTGAACGCCGAGTTCCCCGAAAATTGGATTCCAGCTACGTTTCGACAGAATGGCATAAAAATGGAAGTCCAATGATTTTTTTGCAGATTTAGTTTCAAAATATTATACCTACACCTCGAGAACAATCCACCCAAGACCTAACATTTATTAAAAAATACGTGAATGGCGAGTTATACGCAAGAATTAGTTGCTTCGACAATGGGTTGAAGAGCGACGTTTGGTGAAACTTTCGACAATAACTTCTTCGACAATGGGTTGAAGAATGACGTTCGGTGAATCTTTTGACAATAACTTCTAAACGGTGTGCAATTCTTTGTCTCGTGCTCATGTTTCAGAAAATAGACATTCCGAGCTTGAATTTCAACATTAATTTTGAATTTTTTCGACGCCAAACATTTGGTTTATTGTCGTTTTGATAATCGAACATCGAGTTCTCCGAAATTCGGATTCCAGCTACGTTTCGATAGAATGAAGTAAAAATGGAAGTCTAATGTTTTTTCCATGGATTTGGTAACAAAATATTATACCTACACCTCGAGAACAATCCACCGAAGGCCAGGCTTCTCGTAAAAAATACGTGAATGGCTAGTTATTCGCAGGAATTATTCGCTTCGACAATGGGTCGAAAAGTGATGTTTGGTAAAACTTTTGACAATAACTTCTAAACGGTGTTCAATTTTTTGTCTCGTGCTCATGTTTCAGAAAGTAGACATTCCGAGCTTGAATTTCAACATTAATTTTGAATTTTTTCGACGCCAAACAATTGGTTCATTGTCGTTTTGATAATCGAACATCGAGTTCTCCGAAAATCGGATTCCAGCTATGTTTCTATAGAATGACGTAAAAATGGAAGTCTAATGTTTTTTCCGTGGATTTGGTTTCAAAATAATACACCTACACCTCAAGAACAATCCACCCAAGCCCTACCATTATTAAAAAATACGTGAATGGCTAGTTATACGCAAGAATTATTTGCTTCGACAATGGGTTGAAGAGTGACGTTTGGTGAAACTTATGACAATAACTTCTAAACGGTGTGCAATTCTTTGTCTCGTGCTCATGTTTCAGAAAATAGACATTCCGAGCTTGAATTTCAACATTAATTTTGAATTTATTCGACGCCAAACAATTGGTTTATTGTCGTTTTGATAATCGAACATCGAGTTCTCCGAAAATCGGATTTCAGCGACGTTTCTATAGAATGACGTAAAAATGGAAGTCTAATGTTTTTTCCATGGTTTTGGTTTCAAAATATTATACCTACACCTCGAGAACAATCCACCGAAGGCCAAGCTTTTCTTAAAAAATACGTGAATGGCTAGTTATTCGCGAGAATTATTCGCTTCGACTACGGGTTGAAAAGTGACGTTTGGTAAAACTTTTGACAATAACTTCTAAACGGTGTTCAATTTTTTGTCTAGTCCTCATGTTTCATAAAGTAGACATTCCGAGCTTAAATTTCAACATTAATTTTGAATTTTTTCGGCGCAAAACAATTGATTTGTTGTCGTTTTGAAAATTGAACGCCGAGTTCCCCGAAAATCGGATTCCAGCTATGTTTCGACAGAATGGCATAAAAATGGAAGTCCAATGATTTTTTCGCAGATTTAGTTTCAAAATATTATACCTACACCTCGAGAACAATCCACCCAACACCTACCTTTTATTAAAAAATACGTGAATGGCGAGTTATACGCAAGAATTAGTTGCTTCGAAAAATGGGTTGAAGAGCGATGTTTGGTGAAACTTTCGACAATAACTTCTAAACGGTGTGCAATTCTTTGTCTCGGGCTAATGTTTCAGAAAATAGACATTCCGAGCTTGAATTTCAACATTAATTTTGAATTTATTCGACGCCAAACAATTGGTTTATTGCCGTTTTGAAAATTGAACGCCGAGTTCCCCGAAAATTGGATTCCAGCTACGTTTCGACAGAATGGCATAAAAATGGAAGTCCAATGATTTTTTTGCAGATTTAGTTTCAAAATATTATACCTACACCTCGAGAGCAATCCACCCAAGACCTAACATTTATTAAAAAATACATGAATGGCGAGTTATACGCAAGAATTAGTTGCTTCTACAATGGGTTGAAGAGCGACGTTTGGTGAAACATTCGACAATAACTTCTAAACGGTGCGCAATTCTTTGTCTCGTGCTTATGTTTCAGAAAATAGACATTCCGAGCTTGAATTTCAACATTAATTTTGAATTTTTTCGACGCCAAACATTTGGTTTATTGTCGTTTTGATAATCGAACATCGAGTTCTCCGAAATTCGGATTCCAGCTACGTTTCGATAGAATGAAGTAAAAATGGAAGTCTAATGTTTTTTCCATGGATTTGGTTACAAAATATTATACCTACACCTCGAGAACAATCCACCGAAGGCCAAGCTTTTCTTAAAAAATACGTGAATGGCTAGTTATTCGCGAGAATTATTCGCTTCGACTACGGGTTGAAAAGTGACGTTTGGTAAAACTTTTGACAATAACTTCTAAACGGTGTTCAATTTTTTGTCTCGTCCTCATGTTTCATAAAGTAGACATTCCGAGCTTAAATTTCAACATTAATTTTGAATTTTTTCGGTGCAAAACAATTGATTTGTTGTCGTTTTGAAAATTGAACGCCGAGTTCCCCGAAAATCGGATTCCAGCTTTGTTTCGACAGAATGGCATAAAAATGGAAGTCCAATGATTTTTTCGCAGATTTAGTTTCAAAATATTATACCTACACCTCGAGAACAATCCACCCAGCACCTACCTTTTATTAAAAAATACGTGAATGGCGAGTTATACGCAAGAATTAGTTGCTTCGACAATGGGTTGAAGAGCGACGTTTGGTGAAACTTTCGACAATAACTTCTAAACGGTGTGCAATTCTTTGTCTCGGGCTAATGTTTCAGAAAATAGACATTCCGAGCTTGAATTTCAACATTAATTTTGAATTTATTCGACTCTAAGCAAATGGTTTATTGCCGTTTTGAAAATTGAACGCCGAGTTCCCCGAAAATTGGATTCCAGCTACGTTTCGACAGAATGGCATAAAAATGGAAGTCCAATGATTTTTTTGCAGATTTAGTTTCAAAATATTATACCTACACCTCGAGAACAATCCACCCAAGACCTAACATTTATTAAAAAATACGTGAATGGCGAGTTATACGCAAGAATTAGTTGCTTCGACAATGGGTTGAAGAGCGACGTTTGGTGAAACTTTCGACAATAACTTCTTCGACAATGGGTTGAAGAATGACGTTCGGTGAATCTTTTGACAATAACTTCTAAACGGTGTGCAATTCTTTGTCTCGTGCTCATGTTTCAGAAAATAGACATTCCGAGCTTGAATTTCAACATTAATTTTGAATTTTTTCGACGCCAAACATTTGGTTTATTGTCGTTTTGATAATCGAACATCGAGTTCTCCGAAATTCGGATTCCAGCTACGTTTCGATAGAATGAAGTAAAAATGGAAGTCTAATGTTTTTTCCATGGATTTGGTAACAAAATATTATACCTACACCTCGAGAACAATCCACCGAAGGCCAGGCTTCTCGTAAAAAATACGTGAATGGCTAGTTATTCGCGGGAATTATTCGCTTCGACAATGGGTCGAAAAGTGATGTTTGGTAAAACTTTTGACAATAACTTCTAAACGGTGTTCAATTTTTGTCTCGTGCTCATGTTTCAGAAAGTAGACATTCCGAGCTTGAATTTCAACATTAATTTTGAATTTTTTCGACGCCAAACAATTGGTTCATTGTCGTTTTGATAATCGAACATCGAGTTCTCCGAAAATCGGATTCCAGCTATGTTTCTATAGAATGACGTAAAAATGGAAGTCTAATGTTTTTTCCGTGGATTTGGTTTCAAAATAATACACCTACACCTCAAGAACAATCCACCCAAGCCCTACCATTTATTAAAAAATACGTGAATGGCTAGTTATACGCAAGAATTATTTGCTTCGACAATGGGTTGAAGAGTGACGTTTGGTGAAACTTATGACAATAACTTCTAAACGGTGTGCAATTCTTTGTCTCGTGCTCATGTTTCAGAAAATAGACATTCCGAGCTTGAATTTCAACATTAATTTTGAATTTATTCGACGCCAAACAATTGGTTTATTGTCGTTTTGATAATCGAACATCGAGTTCTCCGAAAATCGGATTTCAGCGACGTTTCTATAGAATGACGTAAAAATGGAAGTCTAATGTTTTTTCCATGGTTTTGGTTTCAAAATATTATACCTACACCTCGAGAACAATCCACCGAAGGCCAAGCTTTTCTTAAAAATACGTGAATGGCTAGTTATTCGCGAGAATTATTCGCTTCGACTACGGGTTGAAAGTGACGTTTGGTAAAACTTTTGACAATAACTTCTAAACGGTGTTCAATTTTTTGTCTAGTCCTCATGTTTCATAAAGTAGACATTCCGAGCTTAAATTTCAACATTAATTTTGAATTTTTTCGGCGCAAAACAATTGATTTGTTGTCGTTTTGAAAATTGAACGCCGAGTTCCCCGAAAATCGGATTCCAGCTATGTTTCGACAGAATGGCATAAAAATGGAAGTCCAATGATTTTTTCGCAGATTTAGTTTCAAAATATTATACCTACACCTCGAGAACAATCCACCCAACACCTACCTTTTATTAAAAAATACGTGAATGGCGAGTTATACGCAAGAATTAGTTGCTTCGAAAAATGGGTTGAAGAGCGATGTTTGGTGAAACTTTCGACAATAACTTCTAAACGGTGTGCAATTCTTTGTCTCGGGCTAATGTTTCAGAAAATAGACATTCCGAGCTTGAATTTCAACATTAATTTTGAATTTATTCGACGCCAAACAATTGGTTTATTGCCGTTTTGAAAATTGAACGCCGAGTTCCCCGAAAATTGGATTCCAGCTACGTTTCGACAGAATGGCATAAAAATGGAAGTCCAATGATTTTTTTGCAGATTTAGTTTCAAAATATTATACCTACACCTCGAGAGCAATCCACCCAAGACCTAACATTTATTAAAAAATACATGAATGGCGAGTTATACGCAAGAATTAGTTGCTTCTACAATGGGTTGAAGAGCGACGTTTGGTGAAACATTCGACAATAACTTCTAAACGGTGCGCAATTCTTTCTCTCGTGCTTATGTTTCAGAAAATAGACATTCCGAGCTTGAATTTCAACATTAATTTTGAATTTTTTCGACGCCAAACATTTGGTTTATTGTCGTTTTGATAATCGAACATCGAGTTCTCCGAAATTTCGGATTCCAGCTACGTTTCGATAGAATGAAGTAAAAATGGAAGTCTAATGTTTTTTCCATGGATTTGGTTACAAAATATTATACCTACACCTCGAGAACAATCCACCGAAGGCCAAGCTTTTCTTAAAAAATACGTGAATGGCTAGTTATTCGCGAGAATTATTCGCTTCGACTACGGGTTGAAAAGTGACGTTTGGTAAAACTTTTGACAATAACTTCTAAACGGTGTTCAATTTTTTGTCTCGTCCTCATGTTTCATAAAGTAGACATTCCGAGCTTAAATTTCAACATTAATTTTGAATTTTTTCGGCGCAAAACAATTGATTTGTTGTCGTTTTGAAAATTGAACGCCGAGTTCCCCGAAAATCGGATTCCAGCTATGTTTCGACAGAATGGCATAAAAATGGAAGTCCAATGATTTTTTCGCAGATTTAGTTTCAAAATATTATACCTACACCTCGAGAACAATCCACCCAAGACCTAACATTTATTAAAAAATACGTGAATGGCGAGTTATACGCAAGAATTAGTTGCTTCGACAATGGGTTGAAGAGCGACGTTTGGTGAAACTTTCTACAATAACTTCTAAACGGTGTGCAATTCTTTGTCTCGGGCTAATGTTTCAGAAAATAGACATTCCGAGTTTAAATTTCAACATTAATTTTGAATTTATTCGACGCCAAACTAATGGTTTATCGCCGTTTTGAAAATTGAACGCCGAGTTCCCCGAAAATTGGATTCCAGCTACGTTTCGACAGAATGGCATAAAAATGGAAGTCCAATGATTTTTTTGCAGATTTAGTTTCAAAATATTATACCTACACCTCGAGAACAATCCACCCAAGACCTAACATTATTAAAAATACGTGAATGGCGAGTTATACGCAAGAATTAGTTGCTTCGACAATGGGTTTGAAGAGCGACGTTTGGTGAAACTTTCGACAATAACTTCTTCGACAATGGGTTGAAGAATGACGTTCGGTGAATCTTTTGACAATAACTTCTAAACGGTGTGCAATTCTTTGTCTCGTGCTCATGTTTCAGAAAATAGACATTCCGAGCTTGAATTTCAACATTAATTTTGAATTTTTTCGACGCCAAACATTTGGTTTATTGTCGTTTTGATAATCGAACATCGAGTTCTCCGAAATTCGGATTCCAGCTACGTTTCGATAGAATGAAGTAAAAATGGAAGTCTAATGTTTTTTCCATGGATTTGGTAACAAAATATTATACCTACACCTCGAGAACAATCCACCGAAGGCCAGGCTTTTCATAAAAAATACGTGAATGGCTAGTTATTCGCGGGAATTATTCGCTTCGACAATGGGTCGAAAAGTGATGTTTGGTAAAACTTTTGACAATAACTTCTAAACGGTGTTCAATTTTTTGTCTCGTGCTCATGTTTCAGAAAGTAGACATTCCGAGCTTGAATTTCAACATTAATTTTGAATTTTTTCGACGCCAAACAATTGGTTCATTGTCGTTTTGATAATCGAACATCGAGTTCTCCGAAAATCGGATTCCAGCTATGTTTCTATAGAATGACGTAAAAATGGAAGTCTAATGTTTTTTCCGTGGATTTGGTTTCAAAATAATACACCTACACCTCAAGAACAATCCACCCAAGCCCTACCATTTATTAAAAAATACGTGAATGGCTAGTTATACGCAAGAATTATTTGCTTCGACAATGGGTTGAAGAGTGACGTTTGGTGAAACTTATGACAATAACTTCTAAACGGTGTGCAATTCTTTGTCTCGTGCTCATGTTTCAGAAAATAGACATTCCGAGCTTGAATTTCAACATTAATTTTGAATTTATTCGACGCCAAACAATTGGTTTATTGTCGTTTTGATAATCGAACATCGAGTTCTCCGAAAATCGGATTTCAGCGACGTTTCTATAGAATGACGTAAAAATGGAAGTCTAATGTTTTTTCCATGGTTTTGGTTTCAAAATATTATACCTACACCTCGAGAACAATCCACCGAAGGCCAAGCTTTTCTTAAAAAATACGTGAATGGCTAGTTATTCGCGAGAATTATTCGCTTCGACTATGGGTTGAAAAGTGACGTTTGGTAAAACTTTTGACAATAACTTCTAAACGGTGTTCAATTTTTTGTCTCGTCTCATGTTTCATAAAGTAGACATTCCGAGCTTAAATTTCAACATCAATTTTGAATTTTTTCGGCGCAAAACAATTGATTTGTTGTCGTTTTGAAAATTGAACGCCGAGTTCCCCGAAAATCGGATTCCAGCTACGTCTCGACAGAATGGCATAAAAATGGAAGTCCAACGATTTTTTCGCAGATTTAGTTTCAAAATATTATACCTACACCTCGAGAACAATCCACCAACACCTACCTTTTATTAAAAAATACGTGAATGGCGAGTTATACGCAAGAATTAGTTGCTTCGACAATGGGTTGAAGAGCGATGTTTGGTGAAACTTTCGACAATAACTTCTAAACAGTGTGCAATTCTTTGTCTCGGGCTAATGTTTCACAAAATAGACATTCCGAGCTTGAATGTCAACATTAATTTTGAATTTATTCGACGCCAAACAATTGGTTTATTGCGTTTTGAAAATTGAACGCCGAGTTCCCCGAAAATTGGATTCCAGCTACGTTTCGACAGAATGGCATAAAAATGGAAGTCCAATGATTTTTTTGCAGATTTAGTTTCAAAATATTATACCTACACCTCGAGAGCAATCCACCCAAGACCTAACATTTATTAAAAAATACATGAATGGCGAGTTATACGCAAGAATTAGTTGCTTCTACAATGGGTTGAAGAGCGACGTTTGGTGAAACATTCGACAATAACTTCTAAACGGTGCGCAATTCTTTGTCTCGTGCTTATGTTTCAGAAAATAGACATTCCGAGCTTGAATTTCAACATTAATTTTGAATTTTTTCGACGCCAAACATTTGGTTTATTGTCGTTTTGATAATCGAACGTCGAGTTCTCCGAAATTCGGATTCCAGCTACGTTTCGATAGAATGAAGTAAAAATGGAAGTCTAATGTTTTTTTCCATGGATTTGGTTACAAAATATTATACCTACACCTCGAGAACAATCCACCGAAGGCCAAGCTTTTCTTAAAAATACGTGAATGGCTAGTTATTCGCGAGAATTATTCGCTTCGACTACGGGTTGAAAAGTGACGTTTGGTAAAACTTTTGACAATAACTTCTAAACGGTGTTCAATTTTTTGTCTAGTCCTCATGTTTCATAAAGTAGACATTCCGAGCTTAAATTTCAACATTAATTTTGAATTTTTTCGGCGCAAAACAATTGATTTGTTGTCGTTTTGAAAATTGAACGCCGAGTTCCCCGAAAATCGGATTCCAGCTATGTTTCGACAGAATGGCATAAAAATGGAAGTCCAATGATTTTTTCGCAGATTTAGTTTCAAAATATTATACCTACACCTCGAGAACAATCCACCCAACACCTACCTTTTATTAAAAATACGTGAATGGCGAGTTATACGCAAGAATTAGTTGCTTCGAAAATGGGTTGAAGAGCGATGTTTGGTGAAACTTTCGACAATAACTTCTAAACGGTGTGCAATTCTTTGTCTCGGGCTAATGTTTCAGAAAATAGACATTCCGAGCTTGAATTTCAACATTAATTTTGAATTTATTCGACTCCAAACAATTGGTTTATTGCCGTTTTGAAAATTGAACGCCGAGTTCCCCGAAAATTGGATTCCAGCTACGTTTCGACAGAATGGCATAAAAATGGAAGTCCAATGACTTTTTTGCAGATTTAGTTTCAAAATATTATACCTACACCTCGAGAGCAATCCACCCAAGACCTAACATTTATTAAAAAATACATGAATGGCGAGTTATACGCAAGAATTAGTTGCTTCTACAATGGGTTGAAGAGCGACGTTTGGTGAAACATTCGACAACAACTTCTAAACGGTGCGCAATTCTTTGTCTCGTGCTCATGTTTCAGAAAATAGACATTCCGAGCTTGAATTTCAACATTAATTTTGAATTTTTTCGATGCCAAACATTTGGTTTATTGTCGTTTTGATAATCGAACATCGAGTTCTCCGAAATTCGGATTCCAGCTACGTTTCGATAGAATGAAGTAAAAATGGAAGTCTAATGTTTTTTCCATGGATTTGGTTACAAAATATTATACCTACACCTCGAGAACAATCCACCGAAGGCCAAGCTTTTCTTAAAAAATACGTGAATGGCTAGTTATTCGCGAGAATTATTCGCTTCGACTACGGGTTGAAAAGTGACGTTTGGTAAAACTTTTGACAATAACTTCTAAACGGTGTTCAATTTTTTGTCTAGTCCTCATGTTTCATAAAGTAGACATTCCGAGCTTAAATTTCAACATTAATTTTGAATTTTTTCGGCGCAAAACAATTGATTTGTTGTCGTTTTGAAAATTGAACGCCGAGTTCCCCGAAAATCGGATTCCAGCTATGTTTCGACAGAATGGCATAAAAATGGAAGTCCAATGATTTTTTCGCAGATTTAGTTTCAAAATATTATACCTACACCTCGAGAACAATCCACCCAACACCTACCTTTTATTAAAAAATACGTGAATGGCGAGTTATACGCAAGAATTAGTTGCTTCGAAAATGGGTTGAAGAGCGATGTTTGGTGAAACTTTCGACAATAACTTCTAAACGGTGTGCAATTCTTTGTCTCGGGCTAATGTTTCAGAAAATAGACATTCCGAGCTTGAATTTCAACATTAATTTTGAATTTATTCGACGCCAAACAATTGGTTTATTGCCGTTTTGAAAATTGAACGCCGAGTTCCCCGAAAATTGGATTCCAGCTACGTTTCGACAGAATGGCATAAAAATGGAAGTCCAATGATTTTTTTGCAGATTTAGTTTCAAAATATTATACCTACACCTCGAGAGCAATCCACCCAAGACCTAACATTTATTAAAAAATACATGAATGGCGAGTTATACGCAAGAATTAGTTGCTTCTACAATGGGTTGAAGAGCGACGTTTGGTGAAACATTCGACAATAACTTCTAAACGGTGCGCAATTCTTTGTCTCGTGCTCATGTTTCAGAAAATAGACATTCCGAGCTTGAATTTCAACATTAATTTTGAATTTTTTCGACGCCAAACATTTGGTTTATTGTCGTTTTGATAATCGAACATCGAGTTCTCCGAAATTCGGATTCCAGCTACGTTTCGATAGAATGAAGTAAAAATGGAAGTCTAATGTTTTTTCCATGGATTTGGTTACAAAATATTATACCTACACCTCGAGAACAATCCACCGAAGGCCAAGCTTTTCTTAAAAAATACGTGAATGGCTAGTTATTCGCGAGAATTATTCGCTTCGACTATGGGTTGAAAAGTGACGTTTGGTAAAACTTTTGACAATAACTTCTAAACGGTGTTCAATTTTTTGTCTCGTCCTCATGTTTCATAAAGTAGACATTCCGAGCTTAAATTTCAACATCAATTTTGAATTTTTTCGACGCAAAACAATTGATTTGTTGTCGTTTTGAAAATTGAACGCCGAGTTCCCCGAAAATCGGATTCCAGCTACGTTTCGACAGAATGGCATAAAAATGGAAGTCCAATGATTTTTTCGCAGACTTAGTTTCAAAATATTATACCTACACCTCGAGAACAATCCACCCAACACCTACCTTTTATTAAAAAATACGTGAATGGCGAGTTATACGCAAGAATTAGTTGCTTCGAAAAATGGGTTGAAGAGCGATGTTTGGTGAAACTTTCGACAATAACTTCTAAACGGTGTGCAATTCTTGTCTCGGGCTAATGTTTCAGAAAATAGACATTCCGAGCTTGAATTTCAACATTAATTTTGAATTTATTCGACGCCAAACAATTGGTTTATTGCCGTTTTGAAAATTGAACGCCGAGTTCCCCGAAAATTGGATTCCAGCTACGTTTCGATAGAATGGCATAAAAATGGAAGTCCAATGATTTTTTTGCAGATTTAGTTTCAAATATTATACCTACACCTCGAGAGCAATCCACCCAAGACCTAACATTTATTAAAAAATACATGAATGGCGAGTTATACGCAAGAATTAGTTGCTTCTACAATGGGTTGAAGAGCGACGTTTGGTGAAACATTCGACAATAACTTCTAAACGGTGCGCAATTCTTTGTCTCGTGCTATGTTTCAGAAAATAGACATTCCGAGCTTGAATTTCAACATTAATTTTGAATTTTTTCGACGCCAAACATTTTGTTTATTGTCGTTTTGATAATCGAACAGTCGAGTTCTCCGAAATTCGGATTCCAGCTACGTTTCGATAGAATGAAGTAAAAATGGAAGTCTAATGTTTTTTCCATGGATTTGGTTACAAAATATTATACCTACACCTCGAGAACAATCCACCGAAGGCCAAGCTTTTCTTAAAAAATACGTGAATGGCTAGTTATTCGCGAGAATTATTCGCTTCGACTACGGGTTGAAAAGTGACGTTTGGTAAAACTTTTGACAATAACTTCTAAACGGTGTTCAATTTTTTGTCTAGTCCTCATGTTTCATAAAGTAGACATTCCGAGCTTAAATTTCAACATTAATTTTGAATTTTTTCGGCGCAAAACAATTGATTTGTTGTCGTTTTGAAAATTGAACGCCGAGTTCCCCGAAAATCGGATTCCAGCTATGTTTCGACAGAATGGCATAAAAATGGAAGTCCAATGATTTTTTCGCAGATTTAGTTTCAAAATATTATACCTACACCTCGAGAACAATCCACCCAACACCTACCTTTTATTAAAAAATACGTGAATGGCGAGTTATACGCAAGAATTAGTTGCTTCGAAAAATGGGTTGAAGAGCGATGTTTGGTGAAACTTTCGACAATAACTTCTAAACGGTGTGCAATTCTTTGTCTCGGGCTAATGTTTCAGAAAATAGACATTCCGAGCTTGAATTTCAACATTAATTTTGAATTTATTCGACGCCAAACAATTGGTTTATTGCCGTTTTGAAAATTGAACGCCGAGTTCCCCGAAAAATTGGATTCCAGCTACGTTTCGACAGAATGGCATAAAATGGAAGTCCAATGATTTTTTTGCAGATTTAGTTTCAAAATATTATACCTACACCTCGAGAGCAATCCACCCAAGACCTAACATTTATTAAAAAATACATGAATGGCGAGTTATACGCAAGAATTAGTTGCTTCTACAATGGGTTGAAGAGCGACGTTTGGTGAAACATTCGACAATAACTTCTAAACGGTGCGCAATTCTTTGTCTCGTGCTCATGTTTCAGAAAGTAGACATTCCGAGCTTGAATTTCAACATTAATTTTGAATTTTTTCGACGCCAAACAATTGGTTCATTTGTCGTTTTGATAATCGAACATCGAGTTCTCCGAAAATCGGATTCCAGCTATGTTTCTATAGAATGACGTAAAAATGGAAGTCTAATGTTTTTTCCGTGGATTTGGTTTCAAAATAATACACCTACACCTCAAGAACAATCCACCCAAGCCCTACCATTTATTAAAAAATACGTGAATGGCTAGTTATACGCAAGAATTATTTGCTTCGACAATGGGTTGAAGAGTGACGTTTGGTGAAACTTATGATAATAACTTCTAAACGGTGTGCAATTCTTTGTCTCGTGCTCATGTTTCAGAAAATAGACATTCCGAGCTTGAATTTCAACATTAATTTTGAATTTATTCGACGCCAAACAATTGGTTTATTGTCGTTTTGATAATCGAACATCGAGTTCTCCGAAAATCGTGATTTCAGCGACGTTCTATAGAATGACGTAAAAATGGAAGTCTAATGTTTTTTTCCATGGTTTTGGTTTCAAAATATTATACCTACACCTCGAGAACAATCCACCGAAGGCCAAGCTTTTCTTAAAAAATACGTGAATGGCTAGTTATTCGCGAGATTATTCGCTTCGACTACGGGTTGAAAAGTGACGTTTGGTAAAACTTTTGACATAACTTCTAAACGGTGTTCATTTTTTGTCTCGTCCTCATGTTTCATAAAGTAGACATTCCGAGCTTAAATTTCAACATCAATTTTGATTTTTTCGGCCCAAAACAATTGATTTGTTGTCGTTTTGAAAATTGAACGCCGAGTTCCCCGAAAATCGGATTCCAGCTACGTCTCGACAGAATGGCATAAAAATGGAAGTCCAACGATTTTTTCGCAGATTTAGTTTCCAAATATTATACCTACACCCTCGAGAACAATCCACCCAACACCTACCTTTTATTAAAAAATACGTGAATGGCGAGTTATACGCAAGAATTAGTTGCTTCGACAATGGGTTGAAGAGCGAGTTTGGTAGAAACTTTCGACACATAACTTCTAAACAGTGTGCAATTCTTTGTCTCGGCTAATGTTTCAGAAAATAGACATTCCGAGCTTGAATGTCAACATTAATTTTGAATTTATTCGACGCCAAACAATTGGTTTATTGCCGTTTTGAAAAATTGAACGCCGAGTTCCCCGAAAATTGGATTCCAGCTACTTTCGACAGAATGGCATAAAAATGGAAGTCCAATGATTTTTTTGCAGAATTTAGTTTCAAAATATTATACCTACACCTCGAGAACAATCCACCCAAGACCTAACATTTATTAAAAAATACGTGAATGGCGAGTTATACGCAAGAATTAGTTGCTTCGACAATGGGTTGAAGAGCGACGTTTGGTGAAACATTCGACAATAACTTCTAAACGGTGCGCAATTCTTTGTCTCGTGCTCATGTTTCAGAAAATAGACATTCCGAGCTTGAATTTCAACATTAATTTTGAATTTTTTCGACGCCAAACATTTGGTTTATTGTCGTTTTGATAATCGAACATCGAGTTCTCCGAAATTCGGAATTCAGCTACGTTCGATAGAATGAAGTAAAAATGGAAGTCTAATGTTTTTTCCATGGATTTGGTTACAAATATTATACCTACGCCTCGAGAACAATCCACCGAAGGCCAAGCTTTTCTTAAAAAATACGTGAATGGTAGTTATTCGCGAGAATTATTCGCTTCGACTACGGGTTGAAAAGTGACGTTTGGTAAAACTTTTGACAATAACTTCTAAACGGTGTTCAATTTTTTGTCTCGTCCTCATGTTTCATAAAGTAGACATTCCGAGCTTAAATTTCAACATCAATTTTGAATTTTTTCGGCGCAAAACAATTGATTTGTTGTCGTTTTGAAAATTGAACGCCGAGTTCCCCGAAAATCGGATTCCAGCTACGTTTCGACAGAATGGCATAAAAATGGAATCCAATGATTTTTTCGCCAGATTTAGTTTCAAAATATTATACCTACACCTCGAGAACAATCCACCCAACACCTACCTTTTATTAAAAAATACGTGAATGGCGAGTTATACGCAAGAATTAGTTGCATCGAAAAATGGGTTGAAGAGCGATGTTTGGTAAAACTTTTGACAATAACTTCTAAACGGTGTTCAATTTTTTGTCTCGTCCTCATGTTTCATAAAGTAGACATTCCGAGCTTAAATTTCAACATCAATTTTGAATTTTTTCGGCGCAAAACAATTGATTTGTTGTCGTTTGGAAATTGAACGCCCGAGTCCCCGAAAATCGGATTCCAGCTATGTTTCGACAGAATGGCATAAAAATGGAAGGTCCAATGATTTTTTCGCAGATTTAGTTTCAAAATATTTACCTACCAACCTCGAGAACAATCACCCAACACCTACCTTTATTAAAAAAATACAGTGAATGGCGAGTTATACGCCAGAATTAGTGCTTCGAAAATGGTTTGAAGAGCGATGTTTGGTGACAACTTTCGACAATAATTCTAAACGGTTGCAATTCTTTGTCTCGGGCTAATGTTTCAGAAAATAGACATTCCGAGCTTGAATTTCAAAATTTATTTTGAATTTATTCGACGCCAAACAATTGGTTTATTGCCGTTTTGAAAATTGAACGCCGAGTTCCCCCGAAAAATTGGCATTCCAGCTACGTTGCGACAGAATGGCATAAAAATGGAAGTCCAATGATTTTTTTGCAGATTTAGTTTCAAAATATTACCTACACCTCGAGAACAATCCACCCAAGACCTAACATTTATTAAAAAATACTGAATGGCGAGTTATACGCAAGAATTAGTTGCTTCTACAATGGGTTGAAGAGCGACGTTTGGTGAAACATTCGACAATAACTTCTAAACGGTGCGCAATTCTTTGTCTCGTGCTCATGTTTCAGAAAATAGACATTCCGAGCTTGAATTTCAACATTAATTTTGAATTTTTTCGACGCCAAACATTGGTTTATTGTCGTTTTGATAATCGAACATCGAGTTCTCCGAAATTCGGATTCCAGCTACGTTTCGATAGAATGAAGTAAAAATGGAAGTCTAATGTTTTTTCCATGGATTTGGTTACAAAATATTATACCTACACCTCGAGAACAATCCACCGAAGGCCAAGCTTTTCTTAAAAAATACGTGAATGGATAGTTATTCGCGAGAATTATTCGCTTCGACTGGGTTGAAAAGTGACGTTTGGTAAAACTTTTGACAATAACTTCTAAACGGTGTTCAATTTTTGTCTCGTCCTCATGTTTCATAAAGTACATTCCGAGCTTAAATTTCAACATCAATTTTGAATTTTTTCGGCGCAAAACAATTGATTTGTTGTCGTTTTGAAAATTGAACGCCGAGTTCCCGAAAATCGGATTCCAGCTACGTTTCGACAGAATGGCATAAAAATGGAAGTCCAATGATTTTTTCGCAGATTTAGTTTCAAAATATTATACCTACACCTCGAGAACAATCCCCCAACACCTACCTTTTATTAAAAATACGTGAATGGCGAGTTATACGCAAGAATTAGTTGCTTCGAAATGGGTTGAAGAGCGATGTTTGGTGAAACTTTCGACAATAACTTCTAAACGGTGTGCAATTCTTTGTCTCGGGCTAATGTTTCAGAAATAGACATTCCGAGCTTGAATTTCAACATTAATTTGAATTATTCGACGCCAAACAATTGGTTTATTGCCGTTTGAAAATTGAACGCCGAGTTCCCCGAAATTGGATTCCAGCTACGTTTCGACAGAATGGCATAAAAATGGAAGTCCAATGATTTTTTTGCAGATTTAGTTTCAAATATATACCTACACCCGAGAACAATCCACCCAAGACCTACATTTATTAAAAAATACTGAATGGCGAGTTATACGCAAGAATTAGTTGCTTCGACAATGGGTTGAAGAGCGACGTTTGGTGAAACTTCGCAATAACTTCTTCGACAATGGGTGAAGAAGACGTTCGGTGAATCTTTGACAATAACTTCTAAACGGTGTGCAATTCTTTGTCTCGGCTAATGTTTCAGAAAGTAGACATTCCGAGCTTGAATTCAACATTAATTTTGAATTTTTTCGACGCCAAACAATTGGTTCATTGTCGTTTTGATAATCGAACATCGAGTTCCGAAATCGGATTCCAGCTATGTTTCTATAGAATGACGTAAAAATGGAAGTCTAATGTTTTTTCCGTGGATTTGGTTTCAAATATTACACCTACACCTCAAGAACAATCCACCCAAGCCTACCATTTTAAAAAATACGTGAATGGCTAGTTATACGCAAGAATTATTTGCTTCGACAATGGGTTGAAGAGTGACGTTTGGTGAAACTTTGACAATAACTTCTAAACGGTGTGCAATTCTTTGTCTCTGCTCATGTTTCAGAAATAGACATTCCGAGCTTGAATTTCAACATTAATTTTGAATTTTTCGACGCCAAACAATTGGTTATTGTCGTTTTGATAATCGAACATCGAGTTCTCCGAAAATCGGATTTCAGCTACGTTTCTATAGAATGACTAAAAATGGAAGTCTAATGTTTTTCCATGGTTTGGTTTCAAAATATTACCTACACCTCGAGAACAATCCACCGAAGGCCAAGCTTTCTTAAAAAATACGTGAATGGCTAGTTATTCGCGACAATTATTCGCTTCGACTATGGGTTGAAAAGTGACGTTTGGTAAAACTTTTGACAATAACTTCTAAACGGTGTTCAATTTTTTGTCTCGTCCTCATGTTTCATAAAGTAGACATTCCGAGCTTAAATTTCAACATCAATTTTGAATTTTTCGGCGCAAAACAATTGATTGTTGTCGTTTGAAAATTGAACGCCGAGTTCCCCGAAAATCGGATTCCAGCTACGTTCGACAGAATGGCATAAAATGGAAGTCCAACGATTTTTTCGCAGATTTAGTTTCAAAATATTATACCTACACCTCGAGAACAATCCACCCAACACTACCTTTTATTAAAAAATACGTGAATGGCGAGTTATACGCAATAGTTGCTTCGACAATGGGTTGAAGAGCGATGTTTGGTGAAACTTTCGACAATAACTTCTAAACGTGTGCAATTCTTTGTCTCGGGCTAATGTTTCAGAAAATAGACATTCCGAGCTTGAATTCAACATTATTTTGAATTTATTCGACGCCAAACAATTGGTTTATTGCCGTTTGAAAATTGAACGCCGAGTTCCCCGAAAATTGGATTCCAGCTACGTTTCGACAGAATGGCATAAAAATGGAAGTCCAATGATTTTTTGCAGATTTAGTTTCAAAATATTATACCTACACCTCGAGAACAATCCACCCAAGACCTAACATTTATTAAAAATACGTGAATGGCGAGTTATACGCAAGAATTAGTTGCTTCGACAATGGGTTGAAGAGCGACGTTTGGTGAAACATTCGACAATAACTTCTAAACGGTGCGCAATTCTTTGTCTCGTGCTCATGTTTCAGAAAATAGACATTCCGAGCTTGAATTTCAACATTAATTTTGAATTTTTTCGACGCCAAACATTTGGTTTATTGTCGTTTTGATAATCGAACATCGAGTTCTCCGAAATTCGGATTCCAGCTACGTTTCGATAGAATGAAGTAAAAATGGAAGTCTAATGTTTTTTCCATGGATTTGGTTACAAAATATTATACCTACACCTCGAGAACAATCCACCGAAGGCCAAGCTTTTCTTAAAAATACGTGAATGGCTAGTTATTCGCGAGAATTATTCGCTTCGACTGGGTGAAAAGTGACGTGTGGTAAAACTTTTGACAATAACTTCTAAACGGTGTTCAATTTTTTGTCTCGTCCTCATGTTTCATAAAGTAGACATTCCGAGCTTAAATTTCAACATTAATTTTGAATTTTTTCGGCGCAAAACAATTGATTTTTGTCGTTTTGAAAATTGAACGCCGAGTTCCCCGAAAATCGGATTCCAGCTATGTTTCGACAGAATGGCATAAAAATGGAAGTCCAATGATTTTTTCGCAGATTTAGTTTCAAAATATTATACCTACACCTCGAGAACAATCCACCCAACCTAACATTTATTAAAAATACGTGAATGGCGAGTTATACGCAAGAATTAGTTGCTTCGACAATGGGTTGAAGAGCGACGTTTGGTGAAACTTCGACAATAACTTCTAAACGGTGTGCAATTTTTGTTCTCGTCTCATGTTTCAGAAAGTAGACATTCCGAGTTGAATTTCAACATTAATTTTGAATTTATTCGACGCCAAACAATGGTTTATTGCCGTTTTGAAAATTGAACGCCGAGTTCCCGAAAATTGGATTCCAGCTACGTTTCGACAGAATGCATAAAAATGGAAGTCCAATGATTTTTTGCAGATTTAGTTTCAAAATATTATACCTACACCTCGAGAACAATCCACCCAAGACCTAACATTTATTAAAAAATACGTGAATGGCGAGTTATACGCAAAATTAGTTGCTTCGACAATGGGTTGAAGAGCGACGTTTGGTGAAACATTCGACAATAACTTCTAAACGGTGTTCAATTTTTGTCTCGTCCTCATGTTTCGTAAAGTAGACATTCCGAGTTTAAATTTCAAATCAATTTGAATTTTTTCGGCGCAAAACAATTGATTGTTGTCGTTTTGAAAATTGAACGCCGAGTTCCCCGAAATCGGATTCCAGCTACGTTTCGACAGAATGGCATAAAAATGGAAGTCCAATGATTTTTTCGCAGACTTAGTTTCAAAATATTATACCTACACCCCGAGAACAATCCACCCAACACCTACCTTTTATTAAAAATACGTGAATGGCGAGTTATACGCAAGAATGTTGCTTCGACAATGGGTTGAAGAGCGACGTTTGGTGAAACTTTCGACAATAACTTCTAAACGGTGTGCAATTCTTTGTCTCGGCTAATGTTTCAGAAAATAGACATTCCGAGCTTGAATTTCAAACATTAATTTTGAATTATTCGCGCCAAACAAATGGTTTATCGCCGTTTTGAAAATTGAACGCCGAGTTCCCGAAAATGGATTCCAGCTACGTTTCGTCAGAATGGCATAAAAATGGAAGTCCAATGATTTTTTTGCAGATTTAGTTTCAAAATATTTAACCTCCACCTCGAGAACATTCAACCCAAGACCTAACTTTTATTAAAAAATACGTGAATGGCGAGTTATACGCAAGAATTAGTTGCTTCGACAATGGGTTGAAGAGCGACGTTTGGTGAAACATTCGACAATAACTTCTAAACGGTGTGCAATTCTTTGTCTCCGGCTAATGTTTCAGAAAGTAGACATTCCGAGCTTGAATTTCAACATTAATTTTGAATTTTTTCGACGCCAAACAATTGGTTCATTGTCGTGTTGATAATCGAACATCGAGTTCTCCGAAAATCGGATTCCAGCTATGTTTCGATAGAATGACGTAAAATGGAAGTCTAATGTTTTTTTCCGTGGATTTGGTTTCAAAATAATACACCTACACCTCAAGAACAATCCACCCAAGCCCTACCATTATAAAAATACGTGAATGGCTAGTTATACGCAAGAATTATTTGCTTCGACAATGGGTTGAAGAGTGACGTTTGGTGAAACTATGACAATAACTTCTAAAGGGTGCAATTCTTTGTCTCGTGCTCAGTTTCAGAAAATAGACATTCGAGCTTGAATTTCAACATTAATTTTGAATTTATTCGACGCCAAACAATTGGTTTATTGTCGTTTTGATAATCGAACATCGAGTTCTCGAAAAATCGGATTTCAGCTACGTTTCTATAGAATGACGTAAAAATGGAAGTCTAATGTTTTTTCCA